>CM077644.1:23101874-23299374 GCA_039707465.1 Rhabdophis nuchalis | reverse complement strand
GCTGCTCCCGGCAGGCACCGGTACGCCCATATCAGGGTGTACCAGTCGTAACCCACCACTGCAAAACAGGATCCAGAGGTTCACTGTAGCTACCTTGGACATCATATCATCTTTGGCATGGTTCTTTCCATAGGTTACCATTAAATGGTGTAGCACTCCTCACAAACAGGCTGCAAGAGTCCAGATCCATCTCTCCCTTTCCCAAAGGGTCACCCAAGTGCCATGAGGCTGGAGTGCACCAGATTGGGACTAGCTGAGCCTCCCTGTGGCAATCGGGGTCACTGAAGTGCAACATGGCCAATTGACCCTCCTTGCTATCTATCTATCTATCTATCTATCTATCTATCTATCTATCTATCTATCTATCTATCTATCTATCTATCTATCTATCTATCTATCTATCTATCTATTTAGATTTTTATACCGCTCCCTCTCCAGGTAGGACTCGGGGCTACCATAGTATATAGTTATAAATCTAGTAGCTTGTAAAGCTGCCCACAGTATAACAAAACAGTTCGTCCTTCACTTACAACAAAGTCTTTAGTGACCATTCAGAGGTACAATGACACTGGAAAAAGTAACTTAAGACTAATTTTCACACCACCATTGCAGCATCCCCATGATCATGAGATAAACATTTGAGCACTTGGCAAGTGGCATGTATTTATGACAGTTGCACTGTTCTGGGATCACATGATCACCATTTATACCCTTCCCAGCTGGCTTCTGATAATCAATGTCAGAAATTTTGGGCTAAATGTGAGGACAACCTGTTCAATACATTTTTTTCCTTCCGTTCGAATGTCCAGTTCTGAGAGATTGCCTGAACAAGTTCTTGCAATTTGCTTGCTAAGGATTTTCAGAAGTGATGGGTCATTGCTAGGGGTGGGCTTCACAAATTTTAGCAAGGGGGTATCTGCCTGGTTGCTGGGTGGGCATGGCCATGGTGGGTGTGGCCTGGTCAGCCTCCTGCACCATAGGGGGGTGTTTTTTCCCTCCCTGGGCTCCAGAGGCTTTCCTGAGTCTCCGGAAGGGCGAAAATGGCCTCCCCAGGCTCTGGAGGCCCTCTGGAGGCTGGAAACAAGCCTATTTCCAGCCTTCCCGAACTTCCGGTAGGCCTGTTTTTCACCCTCCTTGAGCCTCCATGCACACACTTACCTGCATCCAAAGCAGGCTGTGTGGGGACTCCTGGGAGGGGAGGAGCAGAGTGGATGGGGTAAACCATGAGTGGGATTTGTGGGTTCTCTGAACTGCACAGAATCTTAGCTCGAGATTCTCCCAACCCCCTGCAAACCCCAGCAGCCTATCCCTGGCCATTGCCTCCTTCTTAGGGCTGAGAAAAAGTGACTAGCCCAAACTGGCTTTGTGTTGGCTCTGTGCCTAAGGCAGGAGTAGAATTCATGGTCTCCTAGTTTCTAGACTGATGCTATAACCACCGCACCAAACTGACTTTAATATTGAAGCACAATTAATTCCCTAACCATGGTGGCCGGAGAAGTTTAGGAATTGAACTCCACGCGTCTTAAATTTGCTGAGATTGAGAAATATTCTCGATTGCTCTAGAATATTAACTGTCCTATGAGAGCCACAAAATCATTTCTGATTATGCACTGCTTCTGAAAAGGTGACTGGATTTGGGAAGTTTTTGAATTTAAATAATGTTTCCAACTTACAAGGTTTATTTCCTGGTAACTTGCAGAGGAAATACAGTCAGCGTAGCAACTATTTTTCTAAGGGCAATCACCAATACTCTATCCTCTGCTTCAAGATGCTGTGGGTATAACCAGCCATCTGGTATGTTTAATCCCCAGGAAACTCTAATTTTTCAGGATTTATATTCCTCGATATTCCCTAAATATCAATTCTGCACTTCAGTTTGCTTATTTATTCCACTGTTCCTGCATAGATTCTGATTATTTTTATATAGTGATTCACTCTAAATGTGCATACTTAAGACTGCAGTATTTATCTTCTTAAGCAGAAAAACAACAACATTCCCACGGTAGTTTAGATGGTGAAATTAGAAGGGACTAAGAGCTTTTGAGGCATAAGTTGGATTGTTCTGCTCATTTTTCACCTGTTGCTGTTGATGGTAGATTTCATTTTGACAATAATAACAACAGGAATAATAATAATAGGAGAAAATAATAGAAAATGAAGAAGCTAAAATGCTCTGGGACTTTAGAATTCAAATAGAGAGGCACCAGCCACATAACATCCCAACAATCGTTGATATGAATGATAGATAACCATACGGATTTATTATTTATTTATATTCTCCCTTTATTATTTTTATAAATAACTCCAGGCAGTGAACCTGCCTGGAGTTATTTATACCAGATTCTTCTTCCTCCTTCTGTTTTCCCCACAACAAGTCCATGAGATGAGTTGGGCTGAGAGTGAATGATTAGTTCAAAATTACCCAGATGGCTTTTCAAGCACTAGAACTCACAGTCTCCCAGTTTTTATCATGGTGCCTTAACAACTAGACTAAACTGGCTTTCATTATTACCCAGTATTATTACCCTGTATTGATGCTAGAGGTCAGGAAGGCCCCATGTCCATGGGGTCATGATGGGTCAGATATGACTTCGCAACTAACAACAACAATTGTTTTACCAGAATGTGCAAGCCTTAAAATGTACTGATCCATTTCTCTCTCTTTAGCAAATATTTAATCAAAAGATATATTTATCTATCTGTTTGAGCTTGACTTAATTTTCTCTAGCAAACAGAACCAGCTTCATCATTGATACACTCATTTTCACCAGCTTCATCATTGATAGGGTTGCCCTTCGGGCTGCCCTTCGCACAGTCACTCAAGCTCTCGTGACATCTCGACTCGACTACTGTAATGCTCTCTACATGGGGCTTCCCTTGAGGTGCACTCGAAAGCTACAGTTAGTCCAGAATGCAGCCGCGCGGGTGATTACAGGAGCCGCTAGATGCTCCCACATAACACTGATCCTGCGCGAGCTGCACTGGCTTCCTGTGGCCTTTCGGGTGCGCTTCAAGGTTTTGACGACCATCTTTAAAGCACTCCATGGCTCGGGGCCTAGTTATATGCGAGACCGCCTCCTGCCCCATACATCCCTTCGGCCAATCTGCTCCCACAGAGAGGGCCTTCTCCGGGTGCCGTCGGCTGGGCAATGCCGTCTGGCGACACCCAGGGGAAGAGTCTTCTCTGTGGCGGGCCCTGCCCTTTGGAACGACCTACCCCCTGAATTGCGTACCATCACTGACCTCGGCCTCTTCCGCCAGTGTCTTAAGACACATCTTTTTCAGCAAGCCGGCCTAGCCTAAACTCCCGTGGGGACTATTTTTAGACAGTTTTAAATTGGGGATTTTAAAATTGGTTTTAGCATAGGACTATAATAATTTAATATGTTTTAAATTATGTATTTATTCTTTTGTATGTTTTTAAATTCCTGTGCACCGCCCTGGGTTCTTTGTGGAGAAGGGCGGGATATAAATGTGATTAAAATAAAATAAATAAATAAAGATACACTCATTTTCAGATACATACTCTCTGTTGCATCATACAACATATCAAACATTCATTGCAAAGCAATATTCATATTGGCAGCCAAAAATATATCACTATCTGCATATAACCATGTACATCCATTTACATACCCAACACATATTTAACATTACTACAATCATTCCTTATACAATTAGCTATTAAAACCAGTGCTTCTCAACCTGTGATTCACAGACCACTGGGGGGCTATGGTGTCATCACTGGGGGTCTGTGAAGGTTTTAGGAAATGTTATGATTTAACTCTTGGCTGGCCGTGGCCATGGTCCGTGGTCACAAAAGGTATTTAAAAGGGATCCATGGTGAAGAAAAGATTGAGAACTACTGCATTATGCAATATGAGTGAAAGCCGATACTGTCCATAGCGGATCACTTTACTACTTACTGCAGTAATAGCTCATGTTTTAAAAATTTACATCACTGATTATTAATACTGATCTTTTTTTATAGCACTGCACAAATTTCATCCATCCTCTTTCTCACAACTTCATTGGATCAAGCTTTTAGACAAATAAAAAAAGCAATATTGTACTGCTAACCCAGTGGTGGGTTTCTGCAGGTTTGCACCTACTCGTGAGAGCTGGATGGTGAAATTTAGAGAGCCGGTGAGAGGAGGTTCCACCAGTGGACCCGGAAGTACGTCTGCCCCACCACTGCCGGTGACCCAACAAGAAGGAAAGGAAAGGAAGGAAGGAAGGAAAGAAAGGAAAGAAAGGAAAGAAGAAAGAAAGAAAGAAAGAAAGAAAGAAAGAAAGAAAGAAAGAAAGAAAGAAAGAGAATTTATTATCACAATTGAGCCCAAAATTTTGGTTGCTAAGCAAGAGCATTGTTAAATGAGTTTCACCACATTTTACAAGTTGGCCACTCCCACCCAGTCACATGACTGCCAAGCCATGCCCACAAAATAGGCCACACCTACAGAATAGGTTCTAAAAAAATTTGAAACCCACCACTGTGCTAACCAGAGCACACAAAACATTTGCTAGACCAATTCTCGAATACAGCTCATCTGTCTGGAACCCGCAATGCATATCAGACATTAATACAATTGTGTGAGTCCAGAGATATTTCACGAGAAGAGTCCTCCTCTCCTCTGCTCACAACAGAATACCTTATGCCACCAGACTTGAAATTTTGGGCTTAGACAACTTAGAACTATGCCATCTTTGGTCTGACCTAAGTGTAATACATAAAATTTTCTGCTACAATGTCCTACCTGTCAGTTACTACTTCAGCTTCAACCAAAACAATACACAAGAACACAATAGATACAAACTTAGGGTAAAGCACTCCAAACTCAATTGCAGAAAATATGACTTCAGCAATAGAGTGGTCAATGCCCGGAATGCACTACCTGACTGTGGTTTCTTCCCCAACCCCCCAAAACCTTGATCTTAGACTGTCTACTGTCAACCTCACCCCATTCCTAAGAGGTCTGTAAGGGGCATGCATAAACTCCCCTTATTATTATTTATTAAATAATAATAAATCAGACTGGAATGTTTGTTTCCTCAGCTTCTCAACAGTCTTAGATTGGGAAGAAAACAGTGAAACAATGAAGCTCACAGGCGCTGAAGTTGTAAACAATAATTTCTCCCAATATAATATAAAGATACCAAGACAATCAGCCATGATTAAGTCTTTGACAAGATGACATTTTTGCAACAAGCATCTTGCCAGAATTTATTAGCATATTGGGCCTAACAAACTTTCCTCTGCTTTATGGTTGGCCTGGCTCAGCAGTTCCTTCTGTAGTTTGATGAACAGAATGTTTTGTATCATGTCATGCATGGAGGTACCCAGAGTAATAATTAGACTAATATTGTAAACCATAAAGGAATAAATGAAATGCAGTAATGTGCAGATATTATTAAATAGAAATAGGAAACCTAAATAATTAATTCTAAAAACCACCCAGAGAGGACTATAGCTTTACCATGCTTCGTGCACACGGTCATGGAAATTAGATTAAGTTGACAAGCCTATCTCAGATGGAACAGGGGTTCTTCAGTGCCCTTATTTAATAGAACTTGCATGGGTTATAAAGTACTGTTTTATTATACCATCCTCAAAATTTGAATGAAAAGCATTTTAAATCCAGTCCTCACTGAGGGATTTTGTAGATCGTATATTTATGAAATGTATAATAGGAACAACGATGCTTTAAAAGTGAAAAACTGCCCAGTTTCCTTAACTTTTTCATCCTACCTCATAGAATTTAGGTTATTTTTATATTGAAAAAGTTTTATTGGTTTTACATTTTTTCTATAGGGTAGGGTAAGGGATACAAAGAAATTTTGAGAGCATTCACGTCAGAGTCGTCGGCCCTTCTGAGACCTCAAAATACACAGTAATAAAATAACAAAAAAAAAACATTTTTCATAACACTACAAGGTAAAAGCAAGTACATATACCTAAATTCTCAATTCCATGCTGTCAGACATTTACAAAAAATCCAGATAGAAATATTATGCAAAATTGTTCAGAAAAATCAAGGCAAAGTTATTTTTTCGATCTAAGTCTCTTGGCTATTGTATCTTCTTTTTCTCCTCCCTGGCCCCCAGCGGGCGGGGCCGCGGCCCCCTCCGTCCCCCCTGGATCTTCCCCCAGGGCAGAGGAATGTTTTTTAAGAAAGGCTTCCGCCTCAACAACTGTTTTAATCCTCACTCTTCCTCCTTCCCAGAACACCAGCATCCCTTCAGGTGTCACCCACTTGAACCAAATCCCATGATCAAATAAAATTTTAGACAAGAAGGAAAATTTCCTCCTTGCTTCTCGAATTTTTCTAGGGATCTGCTTCAAGATAGCAACCTCTTTTTGTTGGTAGATTAATGGACTACCTCTCTGCACTTTCAGGATTTCCTCTCTGGTTGACCTTCTAACAAATTTCACATGTATCTCTCTAGGCACTTCATTTATCCTGGCATATGCTGAGTTAATTCTGTAGGCTAGGTCAATGTCCCCCCTGATCTCATCTTTAGGTTTTTGTAAATAGTCTGCTAAAATTGTGCTCATAAGATCAGGGAGGCATTCACCAGATTCCTCAAGAACGTTCTGAAATCTCAAAAAATATGTCATTCTTTCCATATCTATCCTAGACACATGCCCATTTGTTTCCCCAACCTCTTTAATAACATTTTTAATCTCTCCCTTAACCCCCACCAACCCCCCTTCCAATTCTTCAGTCTTCTGTGTGTTTTCCAGCACTTGCTTCCGTGTGTCCAATAGCTCCTTCTTGAAATTGATGTTTTCTGCCGCTGGGCCTGAATTTCTTTTACCAAAGTTTGTATAACAGTTTCAAGAGAAGCCATCCGTTGTTCTAAACTTGCCAATGCTGTTTCTTGAGCCATGATTAACTGTTAAAGTCAATGCCACCAAAATGGCGTTTTCAGGGTGGGGTTGGTGAGACTAACCGGGAGCCAAAAGTTCTGATCAAGGTTGAAACGTTGTAAAATTCAGGAACCAAGAGAGAGACAATTTTCCAACTCAATAGTTATAATAACGAAGGTACTCCAGAAAGGAAATCACAAATCCAGCAAGAGAAAAATTCTTCATCAATATCCAGAGAGAGTCCCAATTGTAAAGAGACGCTGGGAATTTTCCATAGTTGAAATAATCAGGCAGGGACAAAGAAAAGCCACCTTCCACCGCCCATCTCAGAGCCCAGAGGAGAGAGTAGAAAAATAAATTTTTTTTATCCAGCCAGACCTAGAAACAATGTTGCAAGTAGCCGCATACCACTTTCCCTTGTTAGAGACAGTCCGGATTTAAGATTTCCGCTTTCTCTTCCAGAGAAGCCATTTTAAAGTGCCGCTTAAGTCCGAGGTTTTTTTTTTGAAAACAAACACCCCCCTCCCAGTCCGTTCAGCCTGGCTGGCAGCAAGGAAAAAAAGTCTTTTTTAAACTCACTCTCCCTCGCAGCTGAAGCCTTGGCAGACCTTCCGATCTCTCCGCTCAGCTCTCTGCATTGAAGTAAATGGCGCCGACAGCCGTTGGCGAAGGGAAACCCCCCCACAGCATATTCCTCCTCACCTAGGTCGCGGAGAGGAGCGCTCTCCCCACCGCCGTGAGGAAGAACGTCCCCTCCGAGCCGACCCTACGGGAGACCTCCGGTAACCGGAGTGTCCCGCCCCCGTGGGGGGGCAGAAAAGGCAACAAAGCGGCGAGCGAGCGCTAGGCTCGCCCGTCGCCGCTGGAGCCGGAAGCCGGAACCAGAATTTAGGTTATTTTTAATTGCTTTTAGAGATGTAGTTTGGTCTAGTGCAGGGGTCTGCAAAGTCGGCTCTTTTAAGACTGGTGGACTTCAACTCTCAGAGTTCCCCAGCCAGCATATTGTGGGGTTGGTCCTCTCGCCCCTCCTTTTCAACACATATATGAAGCCGCTGGGTGAGATCATCCGTGGTTTTGGGGTGGAGTACCACCTGTACACTGATGACACCCAGCTGTACATATCCACCCCAAACCACCCCAACGATGCCGGCGAAGTGCTGTCCCGGTGTTTGGAAGCCGTACGGATCTGGATGGGTGGTAACAAACTCAAGCTCAACCCGTCCAAGACTGAGTGGCTGTGGTTTCCGGCACCCCGGTTCAGCCAGATTACTCCAACTCTGGCCATTGGGGGTGAAACACTGGCCCCTGTGGAGAGGGCGCGCAATTTGGGTGTCCTCCTGGATTCCCGGCTGACCATGGAGGACCATGTGGCGGCCGTGGCCAGGGGGGCGTTTCATCAGGTACGCCTGATGCGCCAATTGCACCCCTTACTGGACTGGGCTGCACTTCGCACAGTCACTCAAGCTCTCGTGACGTCCCGACTCGACTACTGTAATGCTCTCTACATGGGGCTTCCCTTGAGGTGCACTCGAAAGCTACAGCTAGTCCAAAACGCAGCCGCGCGGGTGATTATGGGAGCCACTAGATGCTCCCACATAACACCGATCCTGCGCGAGCTGCATTGGCTTCCTGTGGCCTTTCGGGTGCGCTTCAAGGTTTTGACGACCATCTTTAAAGCGCTCCATGGCTCGGGGCCTAGTTATATGCGAGACCGCCTCCTGCTCCATACATCCCTTAGACCGATACGCTCCCACAGAGAGGGCCTTCTCAGGGTGCCGTCGGCCGGACAATGCCGACTGGCGACACCCAGGGGAAGAGCCTTCTCTGTGGCGGGTCCAGCCCTCTGGAATGACCTACCCCCTGAACTTCGTACCATCACCGACCTCCGCCTCTTCCGCCAATGTCTTAAGACATATTTGTTTCAACAAGCCAGCCTAGCCTAACCTCCCATAGGGACTTTTAGGTAGTTTTAAATTGGGTTTTAAAATTTGGTTTTAGCGCAGGATAGGATTATTTAATAGTTTTTAAAATTATATTTATTGTATTTTGTATGCTTTTTAAATTTCCTGTGCGCCGCCCTGGGTCCTCTGTGGAGAAGGGCGGGATATATAAATTTAAATAAATAAATAAATAGATGTAGATGTGGTAAATAAAATGGAAAGTATTCCAAATTTCCCAAGGAAAGTACTGGGATTTCCAAAAAGGAGACAATTCTTTTCTTATTAGGCTGACGTTTTTGAGACATCTGTGTGTTTGTGTAGGCACACACACACACACATAATTGAATTCTGTCACCTAAGTAATACTTCTTTTACTCCTTCCAAAATGGCTACTCAGCTGCTGGGTCAGACCAATTATTTTTCAAATCATTTGAATTTACCTATCCTTTCAATGTGTGGCAAGGAGAAACAAAACACCTCGTTCTCAGTCTGTTCTCAAGCTCTTTTATGCAAGAGCACATCTGTTTGCTCAATTAAAGATCCAATGACTACAATGCAACTGTATATCATTTGTATTACCTTTCTGTCACAGACACGTTATTCACAAATTTTTGCCTCCAAAAGGTCTTTTTCTGCTTAGCTAGGTGCTTTATCCCAGCTTGTGTTTAATTTTTTCCTCCCCTCAAGACTACAATATGCTTGAAGCTGAAATTTTCATGCCTTGCATATATCTCTCTATTGGAAACCTTCTATTTCTTTACTTTGCTGGAAGTATTATTTGTTTTCCTTCTTCCTTTACAGCCCTTTCATTCAACCTTATTTGTCAGATGCCGTCTTTCTAATGTCAGGAAGGTCCTTGAAATATGAGGTCTTGAGAGTGTTTAAGTATCTCACCAATGGTTCTTTGTGGGATTCAGCATATTTTACCAGAATGAAATGTTACCCAATATACTGAAGACATATAGCTTAATGTAGGAAAGGCCCCTAGAAACAGTCTGAAGAAAAGCTTTTATTTAAACAGAGTAAAAATTCCATCTAGGTTTGAGTCTCAGCCCGTAAGGTGTGTGGAAACTTAATTTGTTGTTCTACACCTTTCTAATTTCAGTTGCTTTAAAAGAATATCCAACTCATCACTTTGTTTTGTATTGATTTCATATTTGCAGAGGCACAGAAGAAGGATATTCTTGTTTGAAGCTAAGAAAGTAACAGCAATTTCTCCTTCAGAAAATTTAACTTTATCAAAATGTAGAATCAGCTGCTGCCCTAAATGGGGGGAAAGCAATTGACAATTATGAGATGAAGTAATTCCGGAGAATAAAGTATAATTTGGTGATATTTCCTTCCTACTCCTTAAAATAGCTTCTTGCCTTAATGCTACAATTCTAAGTACAAATTTGGAAAATCTGCAGTTGTATTTCATATATGGCCTCAGCCAAGTTAGATAGGTTTTTAATGGGATTTTAGCACAGGTTTTCTATTTAATTTCTTTTTAACTGTTGTATATTGTTATTTCTTGTAAATTTTAATGTCCTGTGCACCGCACAGAATCCGTCTTGACGGAGATTGGTGTGGTTAACAAATCGAATAAATAAATAAAATATATTATGTATGCATACCAACCTACATTTTCTAGCCAAAAATAAAGCAATAGATTTCAAATTAGATATTCAAGCTGACTGCAAAGGCTGGTTAGTAAAGCAATTGTGAAAAAGTAAAGCAATTGTGAAAAAGAAAAGAATGAGTATAAAATTAAATTATCCAAATCAAAATAAATATATCAGTAGAAAGCCTTTCGGGATTATAGCCAACTATCAATCAGGTGCAGCACCTAGGAAAAACTTGTTTTCAATATATGCTATTATGCTAGGCCTACACAAAGTAAGCTTCTTAAAAAACGAGATTCACAAGTGATTAGAATATCAAAGTAGATATGACACTGTTGTTCTGTATATCCAATCTAAATCTAAGGAGAAATGTTCTGTCAATGTGAACAATTATTTAGTGGAACAGCTTTCCTCCAGAAGCTGTGAGTGCTTCATCATTGGAAGTTTTTAAGAAGAGTATCTATATCATGAGCAGGGAGTTGATTAGAAGACCTCCAAAGTCCCTTCCAACTTTTTCATTCTGTTATTCTGAGTAGATTCAGAATGATTGGACTACTAGCTTACTATTTTCTCCTCTGCATAGTCCCATCAGAAATCTTTTAGCTGCTACTTGAATTCCAAGGATAGAGTTATTTGAAATCCATGGACAAGTTATAGAAATTTCCCACAAGAATGGTGGGGAAAAGAAATAATTAAATTAACCCTTTCCTTCCTGCATATTTCCAAAGGTCCTAATGCTGACTGTCAGGAAATTTCTTTATATAATAAAAGAATATGTACATTTGGACCATTATTTGGGTCATCAGGAAATGCTGTACTGCAGTTTTACTTAAGAATATAGAAACCCAGCGTATTACTAATTGGAATGTTACCTCTAAAAATTCAACATAGTCTCTTTGTCTGGCAACTATAATTCCAAATGTCTGTCAGATATTACTTACTTTATTAGATTTCTATCCCACCCTATCTCCCAAAATGGGACTCAGGGCGGCGAGTTAGATATTTAGATATTCTAAATTATATCTGAAACTGTATTTAGGATTAGGTCTTAAATATATTTAGTGAACATACTCTAAGTATATTAGGATGAGAAGTAATATATTAAACAAAAATAGAGGGCCAGCACACTTAAAATGTGAGATTGCAAGTGATTCCACTTTGGTACTGTGGAGAAAAATGTAAGAGGAGCACACTATGAAAATAAACATAGAAAAGTGAAAGAGTGAGTTGAAGATAATTGATACAAAAGAAATAATTTGTTTTTCAGAGAGGGGATTAGAATACATAAAAAATGGATAGTGTGATGGAAAACTAAACATATTAATCCAAGATACACACAGAGAGGGAGGGAGAGGGAGGGAGGGAGAGACTGAGAGATTGATTTTCAGCAAATATCTGGCAGAAAAAGTATAGTAAATGTGAAGTCATAACTATAATAATAATAATAATAATAATAATAATAATAATAATAATAATAATAATAATAATAATAATAATAATAATAATAATAATAATAATAATAATAATAATAATAATAATAAAGTTGCATTTATTGACCGCACCCTCTCCCCACAGGGACTCGGGGCGGTGCACAGGGAAATTAAAAACGAAAAATATACAAAATACATACAAATTAAAACGAATTAAACTCAATCAATCCTGTGCTAAAATCCCCTTAACTAAAAACATCCAATAAATATAGTATACATTTAAAAACCCATAGACAGAGAGACTACCCTAGGCCGGCCAGGCGGAAAAGATGAGTCTTCAATTTCAGGCGGAAGGAGCGGAGGTCCGTGGTCGTTCTAATATTGGGGGGAAGGTCGTTCCAGAGGGCCGGGCCCGCCACAGAGAGAGCCCTTCCCCTGGGCATCGCCCGCTGACAGAGTCTAGTGGACGGCACCCGGAGCAGTCCCTCTCTGTGGGAGCGAATCGGCCGTGAGGATGTATGAGGCAGGATCCGATCCCGCAGGTAGCTAGGTCCCGAGCCATGGAGCGCTTTAAAGATGATGATTAATACCTTGAAGCGCACCCGGAAGACGACAGGTAGCCAGTGCAGCTCGCGCAAGAGCGGTGTAACGTGGGTGAACCTGGTGGTTCCCATAATTGCTCGCGCGGCTGCATTCTGAACTAACTGAAGCCTCCGGGTGCACCTCAAGGGGAGCCCCATGTAGAGAGAGTTACAATAGTCCAGTCGAGATGTCACGAGGGCATGAGTGACTGTGCGAAGGGCGTCCCGATCCAATAGGGGGCGCAATTGGCGAACCAGGCGAACCTGGTAAAACGCCCTCCTGGCCACGGCTGTCACTTGCTCTTCCATAGACAGCCGGGTATCCAGGAGGACACCCAAATTGCGCGCCCCATCCACAGGGGCAAGATGTTCGCCCCCTATGGCCAGCGTTGGAGAAAGGTGGTTGAATCGGGCAGCCGGAAACCACAGCCACTCGGTCTTGGTCGGGTTGAGCCTAAGTCTGTTACTTCCCATCCAGATCCGCACGGCTTCCAGGCACTGGCACATCACCGCTACGGCATCGTTGGGGTGGTTTGGGGTAGATATATACAGCTGAGTATCATCAGCGTAGAGATGATACTCTACCCCAAAACCACGGATGATCTCACCCAGCGGCTTCATGTATGCATTAAACAGGAGAGGCGAAAGGACCGACCCCTGAGGCACCCCACATGTGAGGGGTCTCGGGGTCGACCTCTGCTCCCCTGCCAACACAAATTGCGATACCACTTATAACTGGTATAAGTGTTAAGGTTTGGTACTGTGGTTAAAGCAAAGCCAGCTGGGTGGCCTTGGGCCAGTCTATCCTCCCCATTCCTACACAGAGGCAAACCAGTTCTGAAAAAGGTTGCCAAGAAAATTGCAGGAACTAATCCAAGCAGTTTGCCAGGAGTCAATACTGACTCAGACACTGAAAAAGAAAAGTCATGAAATTGTCAATATAGCCAGATTGCAGACTCCACTTCCTATTCCACATCGAATGAAATTATCCCAGTTCCTAGATGACAAATTTTGATCTTTTTATAAGAAAGGAGTGGAAGTCCATGAAGAAAAGCTACATGAAGAACTGTGCATCCAGAGTCTTTAACAGTTTCTGATTAATGTCAAAAATCTCTGAAAGCAGGAAACACTGGGAAATTGAAGAAGACCATTACTTCAGGAAGATGTCTATTTCTGAAAAAATAGGTGACATGAATAGCCTGGCATTTTCACTAGCTTTTTAATGCCTGTTTTCTATGTTGTGCTCAATTTCCTTTTCTTTATCTCACTGTATAAGAAATGAAATAGAGTGTTTAATTTCAGACTTTCTTACCTCAGGCTATGTACATGAACATTTACATTTAATTTTATTTATTTAGGAACTTCTCAGAATCTGTAATGATTTGCATTTGTGAACTATGGATTTGGAAAGAAGTCTCTTCTTTTGCAACAGACCATCATTATTTGGTGAAACCTTTAGTTATCTTCTTCCATTTTGAATTTTAATACTTGAAAAGGGAGCTTACATTTAAAAAAATAATAATTTGATTTTTGTTTATGCCTTTGAGAGAGCTCAATATCCCAAGGCTGGAGAGGAAACCAGGAGATGGCACTACCTAAATTATTTTGGTGTTTTAATTTTGACTTTTTAATCCCAGAAAAGTAATGCAACATGTGAGGGGCCCATTCTTCTTCATATTAGGATTAAAGGGAAAAATATGAGGCAAACATATGGTGGAAGATTTATTTATTTTATTTATTTTATTAAATTTATACCCCGCCCTTCTCCAAAAGGACCCAGGGCGGCGCACAGGAATTTAAAATACAATACAAAATCAAGTAAAAAATTTAAAAAACTTATTTGATACCATCCTGCGCTAAAAACAAATTAAAATCCCCAAATTTAAAACTGTCTAAAATAGTCATTTGTGGAGGTTACGCTAGGCCGGCTAAATGGAACAAATGTGTCTTTAAACACTGGCGGAAAAGGCGGAGGTCGGAGATGGTGCGAAGTTCAGGGGGTAGGTTGTTCCAAAGGGCAGGGCCTACCACAGAGAAGGCCCTTCCCCTGGGTGTCGCCTGTCGGCATTGTCCGGCCGACGGCACCCTGAGAAGGCCCTCTCTGTGGGAGCGTATCGATCTAAGGGATGTATGGGGCAGGAGGGGGTCTCGCATATAACTACCGTATTTATTCGAGTATAACGCGCACACGTGTATAACGCGCACCCCTAATTTTCGATTAAAAATCGGTATAAAAAAACCGTTTTTTTTCCTTTGCCCTCGTGTACAGTGAGCGGCTGCAGTCCGGAAAAGGCGCAGTGCGAACTCACAATTCGCCTGCACCCTCAATGGACCGGCCCTCGTTTATAACGCGCACCCAAACTTTGATTTCTTTTTTTGGTAGAAAATTTTGCGCGTTATACTCGAATAAATACGGTAGGTCCCGAGCCCTTTTGGCAGCTGGAACTTCCTTCTGCTACTCAATGCAGAAGGAAGGATCAAGTTATAGCAATAGCACTTAGACTTATATACCGCTTCATAGTGCTTTTACAGCCCTCTCTAAGCGGTTTACAGAGTCAGCCTGCTGCCCCCAACAATCTGGGTCCTCATTTTACCCACCTCAGAAGGATGGAAGGCTGAGTCAACCTTCAGCCAGTGAGATTTGAACTGCTGAGCTGCAGCTAGCAGTCAGCTGAAGTAGCCTGCAATGCTGCACTCTAACCACTGCGCTACCTCAGCTCTTCTGAAAACAAAGAGCTTCTGGGAGCTAAGTTTTGGACTCCAGCTTTTCACTCTTCAGGCCTCAATATTTTCTCCATTATTTTTATTTTATTTTGTTTTGCTAGCAGTAATCTACAGTAGTGAAAGAGTAAGTAAAAGAAGATAAACATTGGCAAATTTTGTGTTCAGAGAAGGTTGCTAAGATGATAACAAACTGCAGAAGGAATCAATCAGTTACTTGTGGACCAAATAAAGACTGAGAGCTCCCTTGAAAAGATGATCAGCAAGCAGAAACACACACAGTTCCACCATACAATGCGAGCAGATGATAGACTGGGGAAAAAATGATTATGCTTAGTAAGGTTGAGGAAGATAGAAAAAAAGGCAGACAATGGATAAGGCGGATAGATAGGGTCAAGGCGATTACAGGAATGTCTTTGGAAGAGCTAAAAGTTATTACTTGGGACAAATTGTGACCATTTATCCATGCTGACACCAGAAGTTGAATCCAACTTGATGTCACCTAACTAACCATTTGTGGCCCTTCTCCCAGGCAAAGTCATGTAGTTATGAGCACACGGAAAAGGAAATCCTTTAATATCCTCCCAAGCTTTAAAAATAAGAATCGATTCTCTTGTGTAGAGGCAAATTGGTTGTACAATATGCAGTCTGAATTGACTGTGCAGTTTTTATCAGAGGTTAAATGTTTATAAAATAAAAGAAATAAATGAACAGAGCAATTGTTCACCACGGGGATTCCTTTTAGTACAATCATTTTGCTGAATAAATCAACATACATAGCAGGTCAGGACCCAAGATTTTTTACAAATTCTAATGGAGCTCTTTCAAACTAAATTTTTTTTTAGGGTAGGCAGGCCCTAATTCTCCCTGGTCTTATGAAATTTCCTACCTTGGCAGATAAGAACTTAGGGTTGAGCTGTAATGGGTCTAGAGAACCTAATATATAGTAGAACTAATTTCAGGCACGTTTTCAGGAGAAGATATATGGAATACAGAATAATAGAGCTGGAAGGGATCTTGCCGATCTCCTAGTCCAACCCCCTGCTCAAGCAGGAGACCCTATACCAGGGGTCTGCAAAGTCGGCTCTTTTAAGACTGGTGGACTTCAACTCCCAGAATTCCCCAGCCAGCTATGCTGGCTGGGGAACTCTGGGAGTTGAAGTCCACAAGTCTTAAAAGAGCCGACTTTGCAGACCCCTGCCCTATACCATTTCAGACAAGCTGTCCAGTGTCTTCTTAAAAGTCTCCAATGATGAAGTGTCCTCAATTTCTGAAGGCAAGCTGTTCTATTGGTTGATTGTTCTCGTTGTTAGGAAATTTCTCCTTAGTTCTAGGTTGCTTCTCTCCTTGCTTAGTTTGCATCTGTTATTTCTTGTCTTGCCTTCTGGTAGTTTGGAAAATAGGTTGACTCCCTCTGTGAATTTATTATAGAATTGTCATCCTCTAAACATCCATATCACAATATTTATAAACTATGGCATAGAACAAAGAAACATTTTTCAAAAAATTATAGGTGTTGTAGTTTAAGACTGTCAGGCTTCCTGTTTTGGGTTTAGTAGAAAATCACTAACGATTCAATACTTCCCAAATCTTCAATTTGACATGGCTGAAAACTCTCGGGCACAGCTCATCTAGATTAGAATCTGTGGCAGGTGTTTCAAACTAAGTCTTCTTCCTCCAACCTGCCCGTTTTAAAGGATGCTTTACATGTGGCACTTAGGGATCCTGAAACCAAGTGGTCGACATGTTCTTATAGTCTTTCTTCTCTGGCTTGGGATCCATCTGTCTTCAATCTTTAGTTTGCAAGCATCCCCATCCACAAAGGCAACGAAAAGACATCAGTAACTGGGATAGTACATAATTTCTTGAGAAATGATGAGATGATAGAGAATCACCTCATTCATTTGCCCTCTGGCAAGCTTCAAATGGTCACGCCCACAATGGCAGCCATTTTGTGACTATAGAAGTAGTCTGACAAAGCCATTTTGTCATAATGCTCATGAGAAGTTATCAAAATGTTCAGTGTGCCCACCAGTCTAAAAGAATTGCTTACCTCCTACAGAACCTTCATAGATTTGAAGATCATAAAAACAATAAAACATGCTATATTTTTTTTTTTAAAGGCAAAAAAACCACACTAGGTTATGGAAAGAGTACAATTATAATGAACCGATTTCTCACTTCTGCATTGGGGAAGCTTCAGTCTTACTTCAACTATTTCTGCTGACATAATTAATTCTTTGTAAAGAAAATTATCGCAAAGTTGAAAAAAGGAGATGTTTTAAAAATAATCTAATAGCAGGAAGAAACTGGGGATCTGTGAAGACAGATTAAGGTTTAATGTCACAACAGTTTATGGTATGAAGAGTGTGAGACCTTGCATGATTCTATTTAACAAGTGACATCCAACAGAGGAGGCAAGAACTGTAGGGCATTTTGACGTGAAATATGTGGATTTGCTATATGAGTATTTATCCGAGCTCACAACTAGCAGGCAATGAGGCATGAAATGTATTGTCAAACATACAGAGTTCCAAATATAATGCATTACTTTAAGTTAAGCACTGCTTTTAGGAGACCTGGTGAGACTCTCATTGAATGGCATGGACTCCTGCTTTTTCTGTTTCATCAGCTCTTTTAGCTGCGGCAGTTTATAACATCAAGAAGAAAGTTGCAAAGAGAAAGTAATTAAGTTCTGCCAAATCATGAAGAGTCCACAACTGCTTCCCAGTGACAGTTTGCTCCTAAGTAGGGTAGCCAGTTTCTAAGGCCATTTGAAGATGCCTGCTTAGCACTGACAGCTAGATAATAAATATCTATGAATGTGGGAATTCTGCGTAATCAGAAAGAGGGAAAAAAGGACCAAGCTTTGGAAATACTTCATAAAGAAACCTACTGTTCCACAGAATGTTCTAAGTTGTTTATATTTTTCATAATTCATTCAATCACTCACTCATTCAACCTGTACTATTTGTGTAGGATATTTGTGTAACTCACATTTGTGTAACTTCTCAGTTTCAGAAGCGCCTAATAGAATTTCCCTGGAAGAAGAAGAAGAAGAAGAAGAAGAAGAAGAAGAAGAAGAAGAAGAAGAAGAAGAAGAAGAAGAAGAAGAAGAAGAAGAAGAAGAAGAAGAAGAAGAAGAAGAAGAAGAAGAATAGCAACAATACCTAGGGGGCTGCCTCGCTATGTGGAGGTTCTAGGTTTGCCGGACTTGAGCATTCTGACTCTACAAAGGGCCACCCTGCTTGGAACAGCTTATATCCTCCGACGTTACCTTAACAGTTCCTAGGTCCTTGGTTAGAAGAAGAAGTAGTCCTAAATGGAGTTTTGCACTTGGATGGGAGACTACCAGGAAATACCAAGTCTGTAGATTACTCTGGAAAGTAAAAAAAAAATTCTGAAAAATACCTTCTCGCCCCTATGGGTGGTATGCATCTTTCTCAATCTTGCGTCCTCCACTAGAGGCCTGGGAGTTTGAGGGTTCTTCCCAGTGTCTTAGCTGCTTCCACCACTGCAGTCTTCTGGAATCTGATATTGTTTTTGGGATTAATTGGAGCTGCTCTCCCAGTTTAGGCCGTGGTAGGATTGAAATAATTTAAAGACTGGTTCTCTGCCCTAATGATTTCTTCCAACAACCAGTTCAACAACCATACTTCTCCAGCTTCTCATATTCCTTCCTCTTGATGTTGCTATCAGTGGTGAGTTTAAATTTATTTTACTACCGGTTTGCTTGTGTGTGCATGTGTGTGTGATGCTTTTGCACATGCACAGAAATGTCCCAGCAGCTGGGTGGAGCCTCCCACCACCATCACTACCAGTTCACCCAATCTGGGGTGGACCGGCAGAAACTACAACGTCTGGTTGATTGACTGCCCATCACTCTAGATCTAGAACACCCACAGGATTTTAGCCCTCTTATTCTCCCCGATCTTCTATGGAAATCCCCCCCATCTGGACTTGGGAGGGTCTAGCCTAGGGATGGGGCTAGACCTTTATGACTTGTGGACCTCAATTCCCCGAATTCTTGGCTCAGGAATTCTGTGAATTGAAGTCCACAAGTCATAAAGAGACCATTGTTCTCTGTTCTGTCCCTGGCCTATGAAAAGACCAGAACGCAGGCTTGGCTGTTTGCCACTGTTTAATTACCAAGAAAACGAGTCCTTTGGCTGAGAGCCCAGACAACTCACATTCACGAGCTTAGCTCTGCAGCGACCTTTCACACAGATATTCAAAATGAACAGGTACGGCTGGAATTCACAGACAGACTTTCTTGGCTACTAATTCGAACGGTTCTTTCCTGCAAATGTCCCCTCCCATCGCCTCACCTATAAGCTCTCTTGGGAGGGGCCACTCAACAACCACCTGGTACTTAATCACCATCTGTGAGCCTGCCTACGGCGTAATTGCTGCCTCTGCCTCTCAGCTCTGCTCACTCTTGCATCATGGACAAACTGTCTTTGATCCTCCTCACTGCTCCATGCCTCAGGCGCCTCCTGGTGGGCAACCAGCCTCCCTGGTTCCTGCTCTGACTCTGAACACCCCCCAGAGTCTTCCTCAGCTTCCAGGGCAGACTCATATAATTCCTCGCTATCAGAGTCCATCAGCAGCTCATCCGGTCCCTGTGGCCATAACAGTTCTCCATCCCTAGTCTAGCCTATGATTCTCTAGATGTTTCTGTCCACAAAGCCAGCAACTTGGTTGTGTCATATAGTGTTCCTGCCTTTATCTTACATCCTGACACAATGTGTTGGACTGTCCCTGAGCCTCTTTGCACAGTTTGCACCTTAGAGTCTGTCTAATGTAGTAGACCCCTGCTCCTATTGGTCTGGTGCTTAGTGCTTGTTCTTGGGCTGCTATGATCTATAACACCACAGGACCAAAATCAACAAAAGAAATCAATTAAAAGAAAAAGGACACTCTTTCAAAGACTATAATATTAACATTTTGAATAGGGAAGATTAATCGTTTGAGAGAGGACGAAAGAACACATTTATGCCAAAGTAAAAATCCCTTCCCTCAGTTGAGGTGGAGCTCTTAGACACAACCTGCCCCCATTCTTTATGTTGCTCTTTCATCAATCCACAGGAAGATTATGTCCACTTCATAGGTTCACCAGGGAGACCACATTTAATAACCCATTTAGAGTAAAGAATTTAGGAGTTGGAACATTTATAACGCTCTGCCTATGCAGGTAATGAGCCAATCCAAATTAGGTGAGAAATGAAATCTCCCTGGAGGACAAATATGGGGTCCCTCTAACCAACTTGCTCTGACTGAAGAAGCTACTTAGATAAGCAGCAAAATGTTTCAAACTAACAAGAAAAGAAGACCAATTGAAATCGCAATTGCAAGAGGTGCTTCCTGAGCTGTTTTTAAAAATTGGAACTTCTGCTCCTCTCCCTGCGAAAAGGAGGAGTTAAAATGGCTCCCCTTCTTTCTCATTTTTGTACTTATAAATGAAGTCTGTCTTTTGAAACCACCTGTGGGAAATCTTTAGTATTTTTTAATACTCTCCCTGAGGGAGCTCTGGATCTCTTCTGTCACGTGGACTTTCTGGATTTTGATTATTTGACTTTTTTCTTTCTGGTGTACCTATGTGTCTTGGAATAGTGAAGGAGAAATAACTTTTTACTTTCGGATGTGCCTCCCACCTTGGACCGGACCGGCTGTCCGCTCCACTGATGCCATTTTTCTTTGGAAAAGATTTATCATTTCTGAACTTAGACAATGGGACCTAAGAAACCACCAATGGGCAAGTCACTATTGACCCCCGCTTCAGCAACTTCTAGTCCAAGCACGTAACAACCGAAAATTACTTTATTGTTACCAAAAGAAGTAGCCGGAGGGAGTCCAAAAGAATTATCTGTCAACCAAATGTTTCAGGAAATTATGAGAGGTCAAAACGAACTGAGGAAAGAGGTGGCAGATCTCAAAGACGAACTCAGAGGAGTACAACCAGTGGCGTAGCGTGGGTTGTCAGCACCCGGGGCAAGGCAAGTAATTTGCGCCCCCTAACCCTCCCCCAGACAGTCCCTCGCTCCGTTTTCAAACCACAATAAAAGTGGGAAGAGACGGAAAAGTGCGCGCATCGGGGGCCGGGGGGGGAGCGGGAGGGGACGCCCTGCGCAGGGAGGGGGCGTGGCGCTGGAGAGTCCCGGGGGGAAAGGGTGGGGGCGGAGGGGGATGAGGAGCGGAAGGGGGTGTCTGGCGGGGGGGGCGTTCCTCCTCCCCCCTCCTCCTGCTCGGCCGGGGTGTCAATTTGCAGTGGGAGCTCCTCCTCCGCCTCCTCCTCCTTCCCGGCCCCTCGCTCGCATTCTCGACCCTCCCCGGGTGGGCTGAGCAGGGGACCCCTCCGGCCGCCGGAGCGAGCGACTTCCACCCGGGCACTCTCCGCCGCCTCCGCCCAGGCTTCTCCGTTCGGCGCCGCCTGGCCTTTTCCCGCCTCTCCGCGCTCCCTCGACGCCGCAGGAGGGGAAGCTCCGTGGCGCCTCCGCCTCCCTTCCCGCGAGTGTCAAAACTTTGTCGGGGCGGCGGCGGCGGCGGGACGGGGCTGAGGCGGGAGGCCGGCCTGAGGCAGGCGGGGTCCGCGGTGCGAGCGCGCCCCCTCAGATGTTGCGCCCGGTGCGGCCGGCACCCCCTGCACCCCCCACGCTACGCCTCTGAGTACAACATAACATAACAGAAAATAGACAAAGAATTGTGGTGCTAGAGGAGGGAGCAGCTGGGATAGGGGAAGAAGTTAAGGAGGTCCAAAAGGGAAATTTAGAACTGGAAAACCTTTTGGCCAAAATAGAATTTGAAAGAATGTCTTTTTTTCCTTAGGTTCCAGAATCTACCAGAGACAGAAAATGAAGATCTTAAAGATATTATGAGCACAATTTTAGCAGAATACCTTAAGAGAGACAAAGAACAGCTGTGGTGGGATATGGACCTGGTTTATAGAATTAATTCAGCATATGCTAGAACCCATAATGTTCCATGAAAGGTACATGTTAAATTTCTCAGGAGGACCACAAGGGATGAGGTGCTAGGGGCCCAAAGGGAGAAACCTTTAAAATATCGAGATAAAGAAATTACTATTCTAAAGCAAATCCCGAAAAAAATAAGAGAAAGAAGGAGGAAGTATTCTTCCTTATCAAAGAAACTATATAATAGAGGAATTTGGTTTAGATGGTTATTGCCAGAGGGAATGCTGATCTTCTGGGAGGGAAGCAGAATTAGAATTAAGACAGTGGATGAGTCTGAAGCCTTAAAAAACATTCTTCTCTCCTAGAGGACGAAGATAGCGGAGGTGGGGGAAAAGGCAGCAGTGTACAAGACATGGGAAAGGGGAGGGGGCTATGACTCCACCTGGGGACAGGGAGGAGGGAGCAATATCGAAAAGGCTAAGGTCACAAAAATAATCGCATTTGAAATATTATTGTAATTGTCGATATAGTAGAAAGTGACAAAGAAAGAGATGATTGAACATACGGTTGATATAAAGTAAGAATTCTGCTTATGCTTATCTTTTATATGTCATTTTTAAAATTGTAAAACTGTGAGATCTGGAGGGATTTCTACTACTAGCATGGGAGCTACCAAAATTTTCTATGTACCTTTTTATGCTTTCCCCATAAATGTTTTAAAACCAATAAAATTCTTTTAAAGAAGAAAAGAAGACCAATTGCCATGACTCAACTTCCAGAAACATTGAGAATTTTCATTGACAATTATCTATTTTCTCTAACACTCCCTAACTTCCCTTAAGAAACTCTCAGTGCTGCTATGATGTAATGCTCCAGTAGACTACCTATTTCCCTATCACTGCTTTCATCAGCATGTTAAGCATTTATTTAATAGCAAAAAGATCGACCATGGCGCACCATGTTTCCCTGAAAATAAGACCTTCCGTGATAATAAGCCCAATTGGGCTTTTAAGCACATGCACTAAAATAAGCCCTCCCTGAAAATATTGCAACACAGCAGCAGCCATGAGGTGACCACGCTCGCCGCCTCCTGTACCTCAAAAATAAGACCCCCCCCCAAAATAAAGCCAAGTGCTTATTTGGGGGGGGGGTGTCAAAAGAAAATAAGATCCTGTCTTATTTTGGGGAAAATACAGTAGCATTGCTATGGCAATGCATTAATGGTGGGATAGAATAGAATAGAATAGCTGAGTTGGAAGGAATATTGGAGGTGTTGTAGTCCAACCCCCTGCTTAGGCAGGAAACTCTACACTACTTCACACAAATGGTTGTTCAATCTCTTCTTAAAATTGTCCAGTATTGGAGCATTCAAAACTTCTGGAGGCAAGTTGTTCCACTGTTTAATGGTTTTAACTGTCAGGAAATTTCTCCTCAGCTTCTTGATTATTTTCCACCCATTGTTTCTTGTCCTGCCTTCAGCTGCTTTGGAGAATAGTTTGACTCCCTCTTCTTTGTGGCAGCCCCTGAGATATTGGAACACTGCTATCATGTCACCCATAGTCCTTATTTTCATTAATCTGGACATACTCAGTTCCAGCAACCATTCTTTATATGTTTTAGTCTCCACTCCCCTAATCATCTTTGTTGCTGTTCTCTGCACTCTCTCTAGAATCTCAACATCTTTTTTTTACATTGTGCTGACCAAAACTGAATGCAGTATTCCAAGTGTGGATTGTGAGATAGGTTTCAGATTATACAGGTGAAACTCGAAAAATTAGAATATTGTGCAAAAGTTCATTTATTTCAGTAATGCAACTTAAAAGGTGAAACTAATATATGAGATAAGGCTCATTACATGCAAAGCAAGATAGTTCAAGACATGATTTGTCATAATTGTGATGATTATGGCATACAGCTCATGAAAACCCCAAATCCACAATCTCAGAAAATTAGAATATTACATGCAATCAATAAAACAAGGATTGTACATAGAACAATATCGGACCTCTGAAAAGTATAAGCATGTATATGTACTCAGTACTTGGTTTGGGCCCCTTTTGCAGCAATTACTGCCTCAATGTGGCGTGGCATGGAAGCCATCAGCCTGTGGCACTGCTGAGGAAGACCATCCTGGAAGACCAGGATGCTTCAATAGTGGCCTTCATTTCTTCTGCATTGTTCGGTCTCATGTCTCTCATCTTTCACTTGGCAATGGCCCATAGATTCTCTATGGGGTTCAGGTCAGGTGAGTTTGCTGGCCAATCAAGCACAGTAATCCCATAGTCATTGAACCAGATTTTGGTGCTTTTGGCAGTGTGGGCAGGTGCCAAGTCCTGCTGGAAAATGAAATCAGCATCCCCATGAAGCTCGTCTGTGGAAGGAAGCATGAAGTGCTCCAAAATCTCCTGGTAGATGGCTGCGTTGACCCAGGACTTAATGAAGCACAGTGGACCAACACCAGCAGATGACATGGCTCCCCAAATCAACACAGACTGTGGAAACTTCACACTGGACTTCAAGCATCTTGCACTGTGTGTCTCTCCATTCTTCCTCCATACTCTGGGTCCTTGGTTTCCAAATGAGATGCAAAAGTTGCTCTCATCAGAAAAGAGGACTTTGGACCACTGAGCAACAGGACTTTGGACTACTGTGCTTCATTAAGTGCAGGGTCAATGCAGCCATCTACCAGGAGATTTTGGAGCATTTTCTCCAGTGAGTCTTTTGGAGTTTAGCTTTGTTTATATTTACTGTTGGTTTTATTTTGCAACACTTGTATTGTTAATCTGTTTCTTTAATGTTATTACCCATCAAGAGTCTTTGCATGATTGTGGTGGGTATAAATAAGGTAAATAAATAAATAAGTTCTAAATCATGCATTATTCCTCTTTTGTAAATAAAGGGGTTTTTTAAATTTATTTTTCTTTGGTAATTTGTCAAGAGACCTGCACTGAAACAGTCTCTTTGGTTGGTCAGCTGATTTCAGATCTGGGCAGATCTGGACAATTACATACAAGTCCGTCTACCTCTTATGTTAAAATCAAAGCTACAATTGCAGCAACCTTCATTTTCAGGCTGCTTGTATTTCAGCTGGCAAAGCCTGCATGGAAATTAATAATAGCTTTTCCATCTGCAAATAAAAGTGTGGCACTTTAAATTTTTGGCAGCAAACTGGCATTTTGTCATTTAATCATTTCACATCATTACACTGCAATATGCAATGTAATGATATGACACTCTTAGATGACAAACACTGGGTACCTCCTGTACTGGAAGGAATAATGTAATAGGAAGGAAATTATATACTTAAGGCTGCCAGAGTTTCACTTCTACAAGTTGGATTAAGATATTGTATGAGAGCAGTTACAAGGAGAAAAAAAGGAGGAATTCACCTACAAATGACCTAGGTAGCCATTTAAAGTTAATTCCTGCATGGTGATCGGGCGTTACCAAAACAAGGCGTAGATGGAAACTCTACCTCCCCCTGAGAAGCTATTTGCATCTTGCCTTTTACACAGAGCAGGTAAGAACACTGATAGTTATACATAGACCTTGCATTGAATATACAGCAGTTGCTGGGATTCCTTCATAATGGCTATATCATTTTGGTACAATGATCTATATACCGTAGGAATATATATCACATTCATGCATTCTTTTAGCTTGCCAATAAGGTTTGCTTTTGCCAATTAGGCTGTTTCTTCTGGAACAATTATCTAAGGTAAGGTAAAGGTTCCCCTGAACATGGGTGCTAGTTGTTTCTAGCTCTAAGGGGAAGTGATCGTCTCTGCTTCAAAGCTGAAGAGCCAGCATTGTCCAAAGATGTCTCTATGGTCATGTGGCCTACATGATTAAATGCGAAGGCGCATGGAATGCTGTTATCTTCCCACCAAGGGTGGTTCCTATTTTTCTACTTGCATTTTTATGTGCTTTCGAATTGATAGGTTGGCAGAAGCTGGGAGAAGTAATGGGAGCTCACTCCGTTCCATGGCGCTAGGGATTCGAACAGCTGAACTGCCAACCTTCTGATTGACAAGCTCCGAATGGGGGAGCCAGTTTTCGCCATCCCAGAGGCTTGAAGAAAGCCTTCAGAGCCTGGGGAAGGTGAAAACGCCCCTCGCCATGGTGCAGGAGGCCAACTAGGCATTGCCCACCATTGCCACACCCACCCAGCAACTCGACAGAACTATTGCTGAAATTTTTGAAGCCCACCCCTGAGTGTAGGGTGGGTAGGGAAGGGTAGGAAATTTGGCCAAATGTGATTGTACACACAAGGAATTTGTCTCCGGTGCAGAATAAGGAAAAGGATAGGCCAGTGATGGCGAACCTATGGCACGGGTGCCACAGGTGGCACGCGGAACCATTTCTTAGGGCACGCGAAGCATTGCCCTGTCAGCTCCAGCACACATGTGTGCTCTGATCAGCTGATTTAGGCCTTCTTTTGAGGCCATTTTTTGCCTTCTGGAGGCTTCAGGGAAGTTCCTGAAGCCTCTGGAGGTGGGGGTAAAATGTTTTCATCCTCCCCAGGTTCCTAGAAAGCCTCTGGAGCCTGGGGATGCCAAACAAAGCACACCAAAAGCAGGGGGTTGCACACATAGCATTATGGGTGTGGCATGCCCACACACGATCCCCCTGCGCTCCCCCTGCTTTTGGCACGCGAGCCAAAAAAGGTTAGCCATCACTGGGATAGGCCTTTTGACTCTGTGCAGGAACGTTTGCCTTATTCTGCCTCTCTCTTCTTCTGGAGTTTCTCCTCCATACATGAAGTGAAGGTATTATTGTTCCTTGCTATCATTTCCCCATTGCTTTCTGGTTGGTACTCGAAAATAAATCGCCAAAGAAAGAACCAAAAAAAGAAGAGGAATGCCCATTAATTGCCATTTTTAGTACTCCTACATTGGCCTACTCAAGGATGGGTCAGGAGACACGTCAAAACACCATGGACTGTGGCAGAGGGAAAGCCAACAGCTAGGAAGAAGGGGCCATAATTGTTTTCCAAACAGAATTCTCCTCCTTATTGACAGTCTAAACTCTAGCAGAGATTCTGGAAGGATTCCAAGAGCCTGATCAAAGAAAACAAAACAAAACTGCAAGTAGTAAGATACTTATTTAGCACAAGGATTTACCACAAACATCAGCTGCTTTCCCCATTCATAAATGCAGGTCCTGGTTGAAGTTCTATTATTTAAACAATTACTTTTGTTCAGAAATTTCTCTGCTGAAACAAGAATATGCTTGGCGTCTTCCTTATAAACAAATTCCTGAAGTGACAACAAACGTCTGGCAGCCACTGAGAGAGAACGGGAAGCCACAAGCCACCTGCTAATAACTTTTTGATTATTGTTAAGGAACAAGTAGGTTACAGGAAATACAATTCTACCCAGGGGGTAAGTGAAAAATACTCACATGTATTTAAAGTAGAACACCACAGGACTTGTTCACACATGAGATTGAAATCATTTCCTTCCTTCCATTGGGGAAATTCATTTTTTTTACTACTGGTTCTGTGGGTGTGGCTTGGTGGGTGTGGCAGGGGAAGGATACTGCAAAATCTCCATTCCCACCCCACTCTGGGGCCAGCCAGAGATGGTATTTGCCGGTTCTCCGAACTACTCAAAATGTCTACTACCAGTTCTCCAGAACCTGTCAGAACCTGCTTAATTTCATCCCTCCCTCCCTCCCTCCCTCTCTCTTTTTTCATTATCTTTGCTATAATGAGGAAAACAATCATAGGGTCTATAATCTGACTATACTAGATATTTTAATATTGTGCTTAAAAATCACAGTTCCATAAATTACTGAGTTTCCCAATCCTCACTGAGCATTAAAAAAGCTAAAATAAAAACTTCCTATAGCTTCCAGTAACTACCAGTTTTGATTTGGCTTATATGGGTTACAAGGAATTATACTTTCTTCAAGATCCTTGCTTGAATTATTTTAGCCACGCTAGAATATACATGGAGCAGGAGAGGTTGCCTTGCTGTTCTTCCCTCAGGCAGAGAAATATCTTGAACTGACTGAAAAAGATTTTCCTTCTGACATCTTATGGAGCAGGTACAGAGAATGACTTCAGTGGGTTTCTAAGAGTGTTGGCTCTACACATCACCAAGAAAGAGAAAACAAACCCTCCAAAACAGAAAATTATAAAAGAGGGCTTCTAGAAGCTTAGGATTTAGTTTATAAACCTGTGGAGATTTATAGGCAAAGATGCAAATTTAGAAAACACTGTTGTCATTTAAAAAGTAACACGTAGTCTCCATAGTAAGGAAGATTAGTATATTTAACCTGCTTAGTTTGTAATCCTAATTCTCACTATTGATGGCCAGTGTCAAGGCACCTCCTCTTTTTTAATGGTTCCTGATCTTTAAAACATCTTTATACTGGATAACAGTCTAAACAGAATGCATTCAAGAAGGAGACACTCCTTTGGGTGTCAACAATAACTTCCTTCCTTCCTCCCTTCCTTCCTCCCTCCTTTTCTTCATCTCTCTCTCTCTCTTTTCTCCCCCCCCCTTCTCTTGCTGTCGGTTAACAATTATGGAACCTCCCCCCCCCCAAGACATCATATGAGAACAATTTAGATAAATAAATGAATAAATAAACGGAATGTATCATAAAGCAACCTGAAAACAGCTGAAAGGTAGGGAGAAAATCCAGGTTTAGGACTGATACTTTGTTTTTGAAAATAAGCCAAAGTTAACAAGGTAGTGACATGGTTGCCTCACCCACATATGCAAAAATGGATAATTAGGAAGTCCAAAACTAATTTAACAGGAAAGCATACTGGTGATATGTTGTTTTTACACAGAAGTGATTATCAATGCAACCAGAGAAATATTTTCAACATAATAATTGGAAATGTTTTGTTAATGGAACCTAAGGGGGAGTTTTAAAGTAAGCTTGCATAAGGATGTCTAGAACTGTCCACATGATATCTTTTCACATACAGTTCTCTTCTGTTCATTTTTAATACAATTATCCCCAGCATGTGCTTTTAAAAAATTGAACCATCTCTCCTCCCTCTCCCTCTTTCTCATTTCCTTCTTTATTTATGTATTTAATGGAGTTTTCCCAAGTATGTATTTTTCTTCTGTTGCCTTTTTTTCTAAGTTATATCCTCCTCTGAGCATATTTTGGGTAAAAAAAATGATTCCATTGTTGCCTGTCTATTTGTCAGCTTGTTTACGTACCTGGCAATGAGACTGTTTGAAAAATATTTCTGAATCTCCATGGATGACCTAAATATCTACAAAAGTTATTATTTCAATCTGAACACCCCATGCTTTTTTTTCTCTTAGCCTCTCACTTTGCAATTGATTCAAAGCTAACTCCAAACTTCTAGAATGTGAAATCGACTACTGTAGGGTTGATTTAAATGGATGAATGAATGAATGAGGTGTGAGGGGGGACTTGATTAGTGGGATACATTTGGTGCATTTTCAGTTGTACCGAGGTCATATTCAGAATCCGTGATAAATAAACCCAGGGAAGGGATGTAACTAGATCTGCTTTCACCATAGTCATCTAATTTGAAAACAAACTTTATGTATGTATACAAGTTTGAAGATGGGTATATGTTTAAGTTGCTATGCAACATTCTATGCAAACATGGAAAATAAAGGGATTCTATATAGGAGTCTATAGGTTTAAGTTTTTCACCAAGCAAACATTCAGAACAAAAATGCACAAGCAAGATTCTACTCACAAGTACAATCCACATATAGCAATAGCACTTAGACTTATATACCACTCCATAGTGCTTTTACAGTCCTCTAAGCAGCTTGCCCCCAACAATCTGGGTCCTCATTTTACCTACCTTGGAAGGATGGAAGGCTGAGTCAACCTTGAGCCAGTGAGATTTGAACGGCTGTCAGCTAGTAGTCAGCTGAAGTAACCTGCAGTAGTGCCTTCTAATCACTGTGCTACCTCAGCTCTTAATATATTACATATATTTCCCTAAGCACAGGACCAGCTTGGAGGTCTGATTTGAACTATCACTCACACGCTGTGGGCACAACATCGCTTCAATGGTAGTTCACTTGGTTAAATTAAGAAGCAGACATGCATGTACCAATTTTCCTATATTTCCAATTTTACAGGGTCAAAGACATGTCTAAAGATGTCCTGGTCAAACTCTTGGACTTCATCATCTATCATTAGACAGTTGGTTGGCTGGCTGTTTGTTTATTGGATTCATGTGCCCTGAATTACATAAACTCCACTTATCTGGAGATTGTAACCCAGCACTACACACAATGCTAGCAGCTTGGATCTCACCATCAGTTCTATACCTATTGTCCCTTAGATGCCACGAATACTCTTCTGGAGTACTGTAAGATGTTTAAATAGTGTGTAAATACAATAATCAAGATTGATTACAAAGCTGGACCATAAAATGGTTTTTCATGAGGGACCTTAAGGCAAATGTTGATGAACTGTCTAGTCCAGGGGTCTTCAACCTTGGGCACTTTAAGACTTGTGGACTTCAACTCCCAGAATTCCCCAGCCAGCCAGCATGGAATTCCGGGAGTTGAAGTCCACAAGTCTGAAAGTGCCCAAGGTTGGAGACTCCTGGTCTAGTTAACACAATGGAATTTCATAGTAGTGCTTTGGCCAACTGGATGTGTCCAGCATTTGGTATTTATAGTAACCACAAATTAACTGATGCTCTCTAAGTAGATAAGCATATCCCCAAAGTGAAACAATTTAAGGATCTGTTCAACCAGCAACTCACTCTAATACTGCCATTGTGCTATCCACTTTGTCCAAGAATCCAGGCATTTAGCATTTTCTCAATAGAGATTTTGTTCCCAGGGGAATGAAGTCAATTTTGAAGGCTGGTTTCAAGAATTTCTTTTTCATAAAAATAAGGCCAAGGATGGAAGAAAGCCTATTCATCCTTGAGAAGACTTCACAGGATGGTTGTACTGCATAGTCACAAAGATTTCAAAGGAAGAAGTGTGTTTTAATGGTGTTTGCTTCTTGAATGAACCAAAACCATAAAATCACCTAACAAACTCTTGTGATGTTAAATTGTGTTGTCCTTTAACCATCTATACTTTTTACCCAACTTGGCTTTTATTCTATTATCATCTTTTTTGTTATTACTATTATTGTAATAGCTGTTATTTAACTATCCAGACATTCCCAAACTTGGCAACTTTAAGACTTGTGGACTTCAACTCCCAGAATTCTCCAGCTATGCTGACTGGAGAATTCTGGGAGTTGAAGTCTGCAAGTCTTAAAGTTGCCAAGTTTGGGAACCTCTGAACTGTCCTTTCCTACTTTACTATAACTCTACCTCAGTCATGCATTTCCATAGCATGTCATTCTAGAATTTCATGGCAATCTTAAAAAAAATATAAAATACTTTCCCAAAGGTATATAAAAGCAGAGTAAAATGTACTAGCATATCTATTCCTTCTGTTATTTAAAATGTGTAAAAAGGGAATCCCTTACCAGGCATATGCCAGACATAGAAATTCCTCCCATTTTCTCTATCAATTCATGGTCAATCTAATGAAAGAAAAATCCCCAAGGGTTGAGTTATACTTTCTTGTATTTATTTAGTCACAGTGACAAAAGGCTACTTTTGGGAATGCTCATCCCTGCTCCCCCTATCTCCCTGTTTTCCTGTGGGGGTAGGCCTTCAACTCAGTTTTTGACTCCTGGCAATTGGACTGATTAATCCCTGAAATTTTCTTGGCAAGGTTTTTGGAAAGTGGTTTGCCACTGTGTCTTTAGACCTGAGAAAAGGCGACAGGCCCAAGATCACTCAATCAGTTTTGTGCCTAAGGCAGAACTAGAACTTATGGTCTCCTAGTTTCTAGCCTGGTGCCTTAATTATTCCCTCAAACTATACTTCAGTTAAATCTCATTGGGGATTTCAGGAACAGTACTAATCTCAAATATTCAAATACTTTGGCCACCTAATGAGAAGGAAGGACTCACTGGAGAAGAACCTAATGCTGGGAAAGGTTGAGGGCAAAAGAAGAAGGGGACGAGAGAGAATGAGGTGGCTGGATGGAGTCATCAAAGCAGTAGGTGTGAGTTTAAATGAACTCCGGGAGATGGTAGAAGACAGAAAGGCCTGAAGGAACGTTGTCCATAGGGTCACGATGGGTTGGATACAACTTTGCAACTAGCAACAACAATAATTACCCTCAATTATTATTTTTTGAATAGTTTTTACTGAACATTTCCAAGTTTAAAAACCACAAACACAAAATAAAATACAAAACAGATAAAAACACAAATAAACAACATAACCATATAATATAATTTTATAGCTTCCCATATCAGCATGTATATTCTGCTTCTGTAGTTTACTATTCAATTATTGCCTTCTCGTAGTTCTTAGCAATTCTAATAGTTATATTATAATATAATAGTTTACAATTTACATATATACATTTTTCTCCATAGTATAATTCATAGTTTTTAAAAACGTTTAGTTCTTGTTTTGGCTTTTATTCTCTAGTTACTTGTACAATCTACTCCAAACTACCTTCAACTCTAAACTGGAATTCTGCCCTTGTGAAATTGTTGGAAAGTTCCTACCTTGTTTGGATAAATTTGGATAAATTCATGCTTATAGATGGAAAGGTTTTAAAGTACATTTATTCAGGCTCCAGATATATCAGAACCTGTTCCTATATCTTTCATTTCTCCATCAGATGTAAGATTCAAGAAGCCTTGTTTCAGCCCTCCATTACTATGAAAGAAGGGCGGTTTCCTATATGGCCCCAGCCCTTCATGGGTGTTGATTGAACCTCCCTGATTTCTAACTCAACTTGGAAAAGAGGAAGTTATAATCAGTGGTGGAATTCAAATAATCTAACAACCGGTTCTCTGCCCTAATGACCAGCTGGGTAGGCGTGGCTTGGTGGTCATGTGACTGGGTGGGCATGGCCAACTCAATGTCACTCACGTTGATGGGCGCTTCACCTTAGCTGTTACAATGTAATAAAGGTTAACCAGAGAAGCAGTTTCTGTAAGCAAGGCAATAAAGATTAGGCTGGAAACAACACCTGAATGTTTCCTTCCTGCCTTCCTTACAGGATTAGCCCTGTAAACTGAAAAACAGAAACAAAATGAGATTTCTTCCAAGAACCAGTTCTCCAAACTGCTTAGAAAATTAACAACCAGTTTGCCCAAATAGGTACAGGCTGGCTGAATCCCACCACTGGTTATAATCCAATAGTCTTAAAGAGAACTTGATTGGGCAAATCTGTTTTGGAGCAATGAAGTGGATTCAGGGTTTTCATGCCCACTCATGGCTTAAAATGCTCAGATGGTTAAAGTTGCTGGAAAACATAAAGATTTTTCTAATGTAACAAAGATGAAACCAGACTGCAAAGAGTCATTTTAGATCAGCCTTGTTAGAGTCTTCATGGTAACAGAGGAGGGGGAAAAATAATCAGCATAAACCTCTGTTTAATTGAAGCCTTGCTCTTTGTTTTTCTCTTCTTTTTTTAAACACAGGGTTACTGCTTTTTATTGTAAGGGTGCCTCAGAAGCTCAAAAAAAAAAACCCAAAACCCCTCCCACTTTACCCAGAGAGATTTGGTGAGCAGGGTTTGAAAATAAAAATGTCACATTTGGTAAATCTTGGGGAGTCTTCTGCTTTAAGGCAATTCAAATCTGCCTGGTGTTCACATTGCAGGGCAGAAAACACCCCGCACAATTCTCTCCAATTTGATATCAATAATCCCACGTAGAAAAGAAATCATAACTCTTAACTATTATTTAAGATGACATCCACCTTTTAACTTTAAGCTGTGTTCTTTAAACATCTCTAAACTTTTCTCTCCTTCCCCCCCCTCCCCTTTTCTCTCTCTTCTCCTTCCAAACGCCTTGATATGAATTTGCCTGTCATCCTAGGCTGTACACAAAGAGAGACGCAGACACCAAGCACAAAGATATCAGGAAGTGCTTTTCCTAGCAACCGTAATCATCAGAAAGATCCCACTACATTCTTCCTATTCATACTGTATTTTGTGTTTTGAATAGCACTGACAGGTGAAGTGGATTCATAGTATTTAATTTTTTTTAAAAAAAAAAAAGTGCTGTGGATTGGATTTGCACAAAAGCAAAAAAAAATAAAAAATATCCATACTATTCATGAAGAGATGAATTCACTGCATGGCGAGTTCCCCGGTAATATTTTGTATTGCAGTACTTCTCTCTAAGATACAATGCTGGAGGCAAACAGTTCTAATTTGTACCCCAAATACATAATTTAGGTGATGCGTTGAAAAAGACTGGGTCCAAATGTGTTTTCAAATATATGTCAGCAATCCACAAACATTCCATTGCTAATTGATCAAGAAACATATCTACCAACAGAGGCGAATAGTTTAAGCTCAGCGTTGATCTATGGAGTCTTTCGTGCTCTCTGAGCTTGGTTGTTTGCTTGCAGATGTTTTATTACCAAACTAGGTAACATCATCAGTGCTACTGAAATGTTTTGATGCCTGTGCATGGTACCAATAGAAGCAAATATTTGCAGCTCAAGATTGAGTTCTGGGCTCCTTGGGGCTCCCTGAGCTTGTTTTCTTGCAGTCATTTTATTACCCAACTAAATAACCCACCTGGCTTCATCCACTTGTACAGGATGTGTCTGTGGAGCTAACTAGCCACACCACACACCGCTTTGACAGAGACAACAACTCTGGTGGAAGCAAGGGTGGAGAACTGTGTATTTACACCCATGATAACTGGTGTACTAGCGGTGGAGTTGCTTGTGCGCACTGTTCTGCAGACGTGGAATTCCCAACTGTCAATTGTCGGCCATTTTAACTGCCTGGAGAGATTTCTGTTATGGTTGTCACTGCTGTCTGTATTCCACCTGATGCAAATGTTAGCACAACGCTCAAACCAATTTCATTGTAATTTTATTTTATTTTATTACAATGACAATAAAGATAGTTGTTGTTGTTGTTGTTGTTGTTGTTGTTGTTATTAAATAATCCATCAGTACAACTTCACTGATGATCTTATCTAGCTGGGTAATGAAATATTGGCAGGAAAACAACCAAGTTCAGAATACACCAAGGACACCAAGGTACTCCGGAAGGTCCTCCACATTTTTAGGGGCGCGGGCCTTAAATTAAAGCTCAGCAAATGCAAGTTTGCTGTGCCGAGGGTGGAGTTCCTGGGTTTCGTTGTGGATGCCCAGGGTATCCACCCCGCTCCTGCCAAGGTCGAGGCCATCCGCAAGGCCCCTGTGCCGAGCTCCAAGACGGAGCTGCAGGCATTCCTCGGCTTGGTCAATTTCTACGCCCCCTTCATTCCGCACAAGGCGTCACTAGCCGAGCCGCTGCATCGATTGCTCGATCGCTCGGCGGTTTGGCTCTGGGGCAGCCGCGAGGCGCATGCGTTCGCGGCTGTCAAAGAGCTGCTGACGTCAAGGGCTGTGCTAGTGCAATATTCTGCAAGCCAGCCCCTGATGCTGGCGGCGGACGCCTCCCCCTTCGGACTGGGGGCGGTCCTGAGCCATGTCCTGCCCGATGGCTCGGAGGCCCCCATCGCCTTTTACTCCCGGACGCTGACTCCAGCGGAGCGGAACTACAGCCAGATCGATAAGGAGGCTCTGGCTGTGGTCTCCGGGATTAAAAGATTTCACGAGTACCTGTACGGCCGCTCGTTCACCGTGTTCACTGACCACAAGCCTCTCCTTGGGCTTCTGGCCGGTGACCGGCCCACCCCCCCCATTCTCTCACCCAGGATGACACGGTGGACGGAGTTCCTGGCCGCGTACGAGTACGCGCTGCTTTACCGTCCGGGCAAACACCTGGGGCACGCTGACGCTCTCAGCCGCTGCCCCCTTCCTCAGGCGGACCAGGAGCCGGTACCGGCCCTCTCCGTCCTGTCTGTGGCCTACGCCGGGCTTCCTCTCACGTCTTCGGACGTGGCGGCCCGGACCAGATCCGACCCCGTCCTTTCCCGGGTCTCCACTTGGGTCCTGCGGGGGTGGCCGTCGGCCGCCGTGGCCGCCGAGTTCAGGCCTTTCAAGGCCCGCCAGCTGGAGCTATCGCTCCACAGCGGGTGCTTGCTATGGGGGGACCGTGTCATCCTTCCGCAATCCCTGCGCCGTCAGGTACTCGAGGCCCTCCATGCCAACCACCCAGGCATAGCTCGCATGAAGGCCCTTGCCCGGAGCTACGTCTGGTGGCCACGCATGGACGAGGAGGTGGCCGCCTTCGTTGGCGCTTGCCAGGCATGCCAATCCACCCGCCCTGCCCCTCCGGCGGCACCTTCCCGCTCCTGGGATGCTCCCAAGTCTCCGTGGGCTCGCATCCACATCGACTTCGCCGGCCCCTTCCACGGCCGGACGTTCCTGGTGGTGGTGGACGCTTACTCCCGCTGGGCGGAGGTCGTTCTCATGGCCTCCACCACAGCCGAGAGTACCGTGCGTGCGCTCCGGCGCCTATTTTCCACGCACGGGTTGCCGGACACCCTGGTCTCCGACAACGGCCCGCAATTCCACTCCTCCACTTTCCAGGAATTCCTGGCCTCCCTGGGGATCCGCCACGCGCCTACCGCCCCCTACCACCCTGCCGCCAATGGCCGGGCGGAACGGGCCGTTCGCTCGGCCAAGGAGGCCCTCGGCAGGATGGCCGGGGGGGACTGGCAGGCAAGGGTAGATGCTTACCTGCTAGGTCAGCATTCTACGCCTTGCCCGGCGTCAGGGAAAAGCCCCGCAGAGCTGCTGATGGGCCGCCGCCTGAGAACCGAGTTGGACCGACTGCACCCCCTCTACAACGAGGTGCAGCCGTGCAACCTGGGGGTCCCCCCTCCCCGCCTCTTCACCTCGGGCGAGGAAGTATACGCCCGAAACTTTGCAGGAGACCCCCGATGGGTCCCTGCCACCGTTGACGCACTAACCGGGCCGTGCTCTTATAGGGTTCGGAGGCCCGACGGATCCGAGTGGCGGCGCCATGTGGACCAACTAAGGCGTCGCCACCCAGCGCCGGACGACCCGAACCCCCGGCCGACATCCGCAGACCCGGCGACGGACATTCCGCTACTCGACCTGAACCAGCCGGCCGAGCCCCGGCCCGTAGCGGGCTCCAACTCCCCAGCAAGGCCATCCCCGGGGCTGCCGTCGATGGAACAGCCCTGCCTGGGGGGGCCCTGGAACGCCTCCTACCATCATCAGACAACTCGGCCCCCTGCTCGCCCAAAATCACAAGGCCCACCAGGCCCGGCCTACTCTTCCCCACAGCGCCGGGGGCTTGACTCTGTCCTCAAACCGATCGCCACGCCCCCTCGCCCCGTCCTACCTTTTTCGGAGGCTTCCGGCTATTCGCTAGGCCGCTCTGACGTTGTCCGGGACTACACCCCCGGCAGGGAGGAGCCCGATCGGACACGTCCTCTTCCTCCGCCTTCCGAAGTCGATCTGAGGCGCTCTGGGCGGAGTCGACGCAGCCCCGCCTACCTCAGCGAGTACGTATGCTAATGGGCCCGCATGCGTACTCGCTGGGGGGAAAGGAGTGTTATGTACTGACACCCGTTTGAATTCCCCGGCAACAGCCAGTCGCGTCTGATTGGCCAAGACGCGACTGGCTGTGGCTGAAGCGGGAGACGCGCGGATTGGCCGGCTCTCTGACAGCTCCATATAAAAGGAGCTGTCAGAGAGAAGGCGCGCGCTTTTTGTTCTGGTTAACTTACTGTTGTAGTTCTTGTTGGTTTTCCACTAAATAAAAGCCGTTGGATCAACCGGGTCTGGACCCTCTTTCAGTTCACAACAGACACCACACTTATAAATGAACAATGTGTGTGTGTGTATATACTGTACACACATGCATACACTTATTGTACATTTATATAATAAGTATATAATGCTGTATATCTGTACAAAGTCTAGAAAATCTACTTTTAAGGGATTTTATTTTAAATGATCTAATGCAGGGATTCCAGGAGATTTCAGGGGCAATAAAGGCAACTAAGATGCGGTGGCTCAAGGGAGAAGGTGGCTCAGTGGCTAGGATGTTGAACTTGTCAATTGAAAAGGTTGGCAGCTCAGCAGTTCGAATCCCTAGCGCTGCCTAACAGAGTGGGCTCCTGTTACTTGTCCCAGTTTCTGCCAATCTAGCAGTTCGAAAGCATGTAAAAAATGCAAGTAGAAAAATAGGGACCACCTTTGGTGGGAAAGTAACAGGGTTCCGTGCACTTTCAGCATTTAGTCATGCTGGCCACATGACCATAGAGATGTCTTCGGACAGCGCTGGCTCTTCAGCTTTGAAACTGAGATTCCCCCTAGAATCGGGAATGACTAGCACATATGTGCGAGGGCAATGGTGGGTTTCCATTATGCATGCACAGAAGCATCCGGGTGGGTGGGCAGAGCTTCCCACCGCCACCATTACCAGTTCACCCAATCCGGGCCAAACCGGGAGCAACCCATCTCTGTGCAAGGGGAACCTTTACCTTCACCTAAAGGCAAATAAATTATCTTGGATTCATTTTCTAATGTCAAATTGTTGTAAGCCATTGAGGTACTGCTTTAAAACAATTTAGGGAATATTCTTGATGTAGGTTTCACAATAATAAAGAATTCATCCATGTCCCAGACTGCATTCATCAAACCATCATGTACTCTCATCATATGACAGCCAAACAATACAGTCAATTCTAATTCTAGGCTGCTGCCTGGCCATCATCTGGATTTTTGCAGTGCAGATTCAGTAGCTCACCTGAGGATTGCCTTTGACTCTAGAGCCCAGGTCTCTGACTGCATGCCCATGCTTGCCAATGGTCATTAATATCTGCTTTTTGAAAATTAGCTAATTAATTTTCCCAGGAGGTCAGGCAAGCTGTGTTGCTGAAGTGGTTTTTGTGACTGGATGCATTGTTCACTTCAGGCATCATGGGATATTGCTTCTAGCTATTGTTTTAATCTTTGTACTCCGCCCAGAGTGCTGTTGTGAGATGGATGGCCATATAAATTGTTTAAATAAATAATATGTATTTTTAATGGGAAACCAGCCTACCACAGACAGCTTTAAGCATAATCTTTTGAGAAAAAGAGAGAGAGAAAAAGAATGTTATATACCACCTATGGTGTTCAAGGAAGTGTGCAAAGGAAGGACATTTATATAAAAAAGCAGCTAATAGATACATATATAAATAAATAATCTATATAAAGGCAGACTGCAGACTATTAAAAGGGCAATGGCCAGAAGTGATATACCATATATCTTTCTTTAGGAAACATTGGCTTGCCATTGTCAATCATGTCTAACTTGTATTTTTTTTAAATCTGCATTATTAATATTGTAAACAAATTTACTTTTTGGTTTATGGAATGATTAAAATTAAGATTTTGTTAAGAGTATCACTTAAAATTAGTTCTATTCAGTAGACAGCAAGCTAGAGAGTGGGAGACTGAATGTTAATTCTGCTTTAGGCATAAAGCCTAAGGGTGACCTTGAGCCAGTCCAACTCTCTTGGCCCCGGGAAGGAGGAAATGGCAAACTACTTCTGAAAAACCTTGGCAACGAAAATGCTTTTCTGAATACTAGTAAAATTCATACAGTATTAGTGATAGCATTTAGGGATCTTGCCTTTTTCTAAATCCTTTTTCTGCTGCCTTCAGTTCATCAAGTTGTCTCCAAAGACTTTTGCTTCTGCATCGGCTGTCCAAAGTATTTAAGCATCTACTTCATTATTAGTGCTTCCATTGAACAATCTGGTTTACCTTCATCTAGTATTGAATTATTTGTACTTCTTGCTGTCCAAAATACTATCAACCATCTTCTCCAATGCCACAGATCTAAAGTATGGATTTTTCTTCATTCAGCCTTTCTGAGGATCCAGCTTTTACAATCATATGCAACCATTTGAAATATTATGGCTTTGACACTAGGTACTCTTGTGGCAGCGTGATATCTCTATTCCATAATGTTTTGCTTACATTTGTCATAGGCTTACTCCCAAGAAGCAGGTTTGATTCATAATTAGAGTCACCTGTCCCATAGATTTTGAACCCACTAAGAGAGTCTGTTATTACTTTCCATTACTATTCTACTTATTTACATTCTGTTGGGACTAGTAGTTAACATAATATTGCCTCCTCCTCCTCCTCCTCCTCCTTCCCATTGATTTTTCCATTCTTGTCTTTTACTGTCAATCCTTCAAAATAGTCCAGAGAAGAAGCACCAATCATACGTATTAGACTAACTTTATTGTAAGGTTACATTAACAGAATCTTTCCTCCTTCACCTTTACGGTCCAAAAAATTAGGGAAGGTCCCTTCTGAGACAGTTACCAATGGCACTTAGACTTATATACTGCTTCATAGTGATTTTGCAGCCCTCTCTAAGTGGTTTACAGTCAGCCTATTGCCCCCAACTATCTGGGTCCACATTTTACCCACCTCAGAAGGATGGAAGGCTGAGTCAACCTTGAGCCTGGCGAGATTTGAACTGCCAAATTGCAGGCAGCTGGCAGGCAGCAGAAGTAGCCTGCAGTACTGCACTCTAACTACTACACCACCAAGGCTCATGACCCCATTTTTTCTGTGGATCCAGCTGTCTCTTATCTGTTGCCTTGTCCCTCCTCCTCCTCCTCCTCCTCCTCCTCCTCCTCCTCCTCCTCCTCCTCCTCCTCCTCCACCACCACCACCACCACCACCACCACCACCACCACCACCAGGACATTCTTACAGACCATTACATTTGCCTTCAACAAAGATTCCTTAAATTCCAAGATTGTTAGTATTATGCATAATAATACGTCAATTATAATTTCAAACTTCTATTTGTGTCTTGTATAAAAGCTTCATTTTATACCTCAAGACCAAATTTTCCTATTATTTCACATATGACTTTAATTCCTGTTGCTCATGAGACATGTGGCGTTTTTTGTGCGCTGTATTAATAGGACATTGTTAGTTGGCATAGCTCTGTTCAAAATCAGGCTCCTCTGCATCTTTGGTTAGATTAGAACATAGCCTGGGATTGCTGTAACAATGAAAGATTTTGCTTATATCCAGAGATCATCCTGTCATAGTTCGGATTTTATCTGAATACTGACTTTAGCCTTCTTTTATTAACAGTGATGCCTATACCATTTCTTTGATATTCTTGCTCACCGTAGAAGATCTGATGCTACTCTCATGTGAAATGACCCATTCCCATTGATTGCTGATTCCAGAATGTCAAGGTTTACATTCTTGACATTTCTGCTCTGACAACATCAAGTTTGCCTTAGTTCATAGTTCTGACATCCCACATAGCAATGGTATATATATCTCTGCAGCATCAGACTTTCTTTTTTGCCTCTGTTATTTTATTCTTTTTATTTGTATTCTTGATTGAGATACTTTTGCTTGCTCTTTCTTCATTGACCTTGAAAGTCTGCGTTCACTCCTCATCCTGCACATCCTTCTTGTTGCAGAGGGCTTTCATTTTCTGTCTTCCTTTGGCCATCATGATAGCTTGTTCTGAAAGTTACTTGGATCATTCCTCTTTGAACAGATGGAATTTTTTTCTACTTCAGTTTTCACAATGTTCCTTGTCTCTTACTGTAGCGTCACAGGTTCTTTTTCAGATAAGTCGATACTGAATCTCTTCCTTACATTGATCTTGTATTCTGACTGTATATCCTCCAGTTCAAATCTTCAAACCAAAGCATTCTCTACAATTTTCCCTAGAAAATTTTCCATTTTCTGTGTAACAATAATTCATGTTCTATAATCTGACTGTATTTTATTTCTCCATCTTCTGTTTTCTATTACATAGTCAGTTTGGTACTGATGTTGTTTATTTGATAATATCCATGTGCACCACATGCATTTGTGTTGCCTAATGTTGGTATTGGTAGTGGACAATGAATTAACTTCACAAAACATTATTTAACATACTGTATGTTCTGCATTATTGCGTTTATCCATCCCAAATCTTCTTTTTAATTGTAGATTCCTCCTTTTCTCTAGTTTGCAACCACCTGTTAGTAGTATTATGTTCTCTCTAGATGTCTGTAAAGATTCTCAGTCATGCAGGTTATGGTTGTTTCAAAAGTGATTTTTCAAAAAGTTGCCTTTTGAGAAAGCACCTGTGGGTTCTCACCAGATGTTTTATTGCTTCTTGTACCTGTAGGAAGAATGTGCCCTTGGGTAACATTGATATTCACTGGATATTATAATTCTTTATTGGCATAATTGCACACACACAAGGAATTTGTCTCTGGTGCATAAGTTCTCAGTTTACATACAAGCAAAAAGTGATCATCGTAACCACAAAATACAATCATCATAAATTATAGATACAACACTCAGTGACAGTCGTAGGATACTAAGCAATCAACATAAATCATAATAGGATACTAAATAGGAGGAATCAGTATAAATCATGAGATAGAACAACAAAGTTATACTTATAAGAATCTAAGAAATAGGTAATATGAAAGATGAGAGGATAAAACTAGGTGGTTTGATATCCTAGGGCAGAGGTGTCAAACTGGCGGCCCACAGGCTGGATGTGTCACATGCAGGCCACACCCACCCCAGCTCTGCAAAGGCAAAAAAGTGTTGCAATACTTCGTGATACATCACATGATGCAATTGAGTTTGACACCCATGTCCTAGGGCATAGACAGTGTTGTGGGAATTAGTTGTTTAGCAGAATGATAGCATGGGGGGAAAACTGCCTTTGTGTCTGGTTGTTTTGGCATGCAATGCCCAATAGCATTATTTTGAGGGAAGAAGTCGAAACAGTTGATGTCCAGGATGTGAGGGATCTGTAGATATTTTCACAGTCCTCTTCCTGGCTCATGAATAATACAGGTCCTCAATGGAAGGCAGGCTGGTTGCAATTATTTTTTCTGCAGTCCTAATTATCTGTTGAAATCTGTGTCTGTCATGTTTGGCTGCTGTGCCAAATCAGACAGTTTTATAGAGGTGCAAATGACAGATTCAATAATTCCTTTCAAGAATTATATCAGCAACTCCTTGGGCAGCCTGAGTTACAATACAATACAATAGCAGAGTTGGAAGGGACCTTGTAGGTCTTCTTGTCCAACCCCCTGCGTGGGCAGGAACCTTATACCATTTCAGACAAATGGCTATCTAACATCTTTTTAAAGACTTCCAGGGTTGGGGCATTCACAACTTCTGGAGGCAAGCTGTTCCAGAGGTTAATTGTTCTAACTGTCAGGAAATTTCTCCTCAGTTCTAAGTTGCTTTTCTCCTTGATTAGTTTCCACCCATTGCTTCTTGTCCTGCCCCCAGGTGCCTTGGAGAATAGTTTGACTCCCTCTTCTTTGTGGCACCCTCTGAGATATCGGAACACTGCTATCATGTCTCCCCTGGTCCTTCTCTTCATCAAACTAGACATACCCAGCTCCTGCAACCGTTCTTCATATGTTTTAGCCTCCAGTCCCCTAATCATCTTGGATGCTCTTCTCTGCACTCTTTCCAGAGTCTCCACATCTTTTCTACATCGTGGGGACCAAAACTGTATGCAGTATTCCAAGTGTGGCCTTACCAAGGCACTATACATTGGCATTAACACTTCATGTGATCTAGATTCTATCCCTCTGTTTATGCAGTCTAGAATTGTGTTGGCTTTTTTGGGAGCTGCTGCACACTGCTGGCTCATATTTAAATGGTTGTCCACTAGGATTCCAAGATCCCTCTCACAGTTGCTACTATTGAGCAAGGTACCACCTATACTGTACCTGTGCATTTTGTTTTTCTTGCCTAAATGTAGAACCTTACTTTTTTCACAATTGAATTTCATTTTATTAGATAGTGCCCAATGTTCAAGTTCCGAGTTGGCGCAGGAAGACCATTCTTTGTTGATGATGTTTTTGATGTTAGTGTCCATTTTAAGTCCTGAGACATACAATACAATACAATACAATAGCAGAGTTGGAAGGGACCTTGTAGGTCTTCTAGTCCAACCCCCTGCATGGGCAGGAATCTTATACCATTTCAGACAAATGGCTGTCTAACATCTTTTTAAAGACTTCCAGGGTTGGGGCATTCACAACTGCTGGAGGCAAGCTGTTCCAGAGGTTAATTGTTCTTACTGTTAGGAAATTTCTCCTTAGTTCTAAGTTGCTTCTCTCCTTGGTTAGTTTCCACCCATTGCTCCTTGTTCTGCCCCCAGGTGTCTTGGAGAAAAGTTTGACTCCCTCTTCTTTGTGGCACCCTCTGAGATGCCACAAAGAAGAGGGAGTCAAACATTATAGAACCTAGAAACGTGGTCTTTAGTGTTGATATTATGCTGTCTAGTATTGTAAGAGATAATAGAGTAGGTGGGCTTCTCCTAAAATCTATTATCATCTCTACAGTTCTGAGTGTTCAGCTCACATTAATACTTATGATCCTGGCATTTATAACTGAGAACCTAGTAGGAGTGGCCTTTTTGAAGGTTATTGCCAATTTATTCCTTCATATGGTCTCCTGATGTGAACGTTTGATTCTCCCTCCACCCGAATGTGATTGGTTATTGCCCCTTTGCAATTATTCAATGTCTTCTCCTAAAGGGTGGACTTTATTTACACCCCAGGAATTTCATATGTCTTCACATTGTTTCATCCCTTTGCTTTCAACCTTGCTGGCACAAGTGACCAAAACAAAAAAGAAGGTACCTTGGAGATCTTCTAGTCTTCTAGTCCAACCTCCTGCTCAGGCAGGAAACCCTAGACCATTTCAGACAAATGGTTGTCCAGTCTCTTCTTAAAAATTTCCAGTGTTAGAGCATTCACAACCTCTGGAGGAAAGTTGTTCCACTAATTAATTGTTCTGTCGGGAAATTTCTTCTTCGTTCTAGGTTGCTTCTCTCCTTGATTACTTTCCATCCATTGCTTCTTGTCCTACTTTCAGGGGCTTTGGAGAATTGCTTGACTCTTTCTTCTTTGTGGCAATCCCTTGGATATTGGAATACTGCTATCATGTCTTTCCCCCCCCCCCCATTAAACTAGGCAAACCCAATTCTTGCAACCATTCTTCATATGTTTTACCCTTCAGTCTCCTAATCATCTTGTATTTGTGTTGGAGTCAATTTCATAGTCATGAAGCTACTGAGCATATTAGGTTGTTAGTCCTAGGAAAGAAGGAGTCTAAAATATCATTTACCAAACCAAAATTTTCACTTATCCTAGTTCTTCTTTGAGGCTATTCTCCCTGAGCTTGCTTGTAATTGTATACAGTATTTGTTGCATAGAATTGGTTGATGATTGTAAAAAAGTAACCAAAAAATTCATATATATTTTTCAAGAGACACCAATTCTTAAAGGACAGAAATAATGAAATAGCTACTTCAAATAGAAAGAAATGAAGAAGTTTTCCAAAAGATGGAGATAAAACCACAAGTGGAGCAGAGCTAAACTTTGACAAACTAGAGTTATGTATGCTTTTAAATCGCTTCCTTATTATTATTAATTTTTTTTAATGATTCCTAGGAATGTATTTATCTGGTCTCGGTGCTACTTGGTGGCTTAAAGTGTTTATCCCCCCTCCCCCAAACAAAACTCCATAACCCTCCATAGGATTTTAATCTAGTATATGATTATCTCATAAATGTGGAAATCACTGCAGCTCCCAGGAAGATATCTCAGCTAAACAAGCAATGCTTACTCTTTTATCTTTCACTTTTGCAAAGGCAAAATTGAAGTTCTGCAGGATTAATAAACCTTGCCTATAGCAAGTTCCCAATGGAGAATGATTTGGAAGTAAGGAATGATAAACCTAACATCTGTCTGAATCAATCATTTATATATGCCAAAACCGCTTTCTCCAAACTTGTGCCTTACAAATGTGGGTTGGGATTTTAAATATTGCTGGCTTAGAATTAGGAATTGTTGTATTAAACCAGAGTTAAGCAAGAAGTCATCTAGCTTGAATTTACTCCCAATTATTCTTGTAAATGAACAATCAGAATAATCTGATATTTATCATGTATCCTATAAAAGGATATAAGAAAAACATTTAATCTGGCAATCAATCAATTATCAGCTATTTACAAAGAGTCCTTCCTTCCTTCCTTCCTTCCTTCCTTCCTTCCTTCCTTCCTTCCTTCCTTCCTTCCTTCCTTCCTTCCTTCCTTCCTTCCTTCTTTCCTATAATCAAATAAATATGTAAGGCCTTAGGGTTAGTGAGTCTAACTTTCTTTCTTAATCAGGTCTTCTTCTCCCCACTCCACATCTCTATAATCTATTCTCAATCTCTTAAACCCTTGTTTCTCATTTCTAACATTTGATTTTTCTTTCTACATTTGTATTGTGAATGTTTGAAAACCTATCCATGGGTATTTAATAAATGGTATGCAATCATGCCTGCTGGGCACCGAATTTGATAGATTAGAAGCAGTTTGCATTTAGCAATTGACACTTTGTGAGATTTCATATTTAACAACATTGTTTTCATTTACAGCAGACTTAAATGCTCCGGTTAAAAATGTTCATATTTTAAGAGAATTGTTAATTCAGGCGTAAGAAGAGATATTTTTTTTCTAAAAAGAAACCTTTTGTACTGACCCAGGGAGGCAGCATTTAAATCATGCTGATTCTGAATGAGACTTTAATTTATTAAATTAACAGTTTCCACGCCCTTAGATGCAAAAGCCAAACTGATAGAAAACACAGGCTATCTCACATAGCAATCTCCATAAATATTCTGCTATTACAGATATTGGCTGGTCAATACAAAGACATAGTCTGCCAAAAGATATCAAATAGCATCTTGTGGGAAGTTTTGAAGTCAATGCTCTGGTTTCTAAACTCCTTCTGCTGATATTATCTACCATTCTTTCCCCCCCACCCCCACCCCTATCTTATTATCACTGTCACTATTTTCTAGGAAGAAATGTTGGGAAATGCCTTTGGGTCTGAAAGTAACTAACCCTAAGACCTTGCAGATTGATTTGTTACTTCATGGTTTTTAGGAGGAAGGGAGGGAGGGAGGGAGGGAGGGAGGGAGGGAGGGAGGAAGGAAGGAAGGAAGGAAGGAAGGAAGGAAGGAAGGAAGGAAGGAAGGAAGGAAGGAAGGATTTGCAAGTTGGGACCAGAAATGCTTTTCTTCTCTCCTCTTAGGATACATGACATACAGGTAATCCTTGATTTATTTACAGGTAGGCCAAAATTTGTGCTGCTAAGTGAGACTGTTTTTTAGTGAGTTTTGCCCCCTTTTACGACTTTCTTGCCACAGTTGTTGAATCATTGCAGTTGTTAATACCATGATTGTTAAGTGAATGTGGCTTTCCCAGTCAGAAGGTCACAGGTGACCACATGACCCCAGGACACTGCAACTGTCATAAATATGAGTACATTTCCAAGTGTCTGAATTCTGATCACATAACCAGGAGGATGTTGCAATGCTCATAAGTTGAGAAATGATCATAAGTCCATTTTTTCAGTGCCGTTGTACTGTTGAACGGTCACTAAACGAATTGTTTTAAGTGAAGGACTACCTGAATATGATTTGGGATGAATATTAAAATAGGATTACTTCCAAAAACAAATATCTTTTTAAAATTGTATAAAATAGCACTGCACTTTTTAGAATAGAATAGAATTCTTTATTGGCCAAGTGCGATTGGACACACAAGGAATTTGTCTTTGATGCAGATGCTCTCAGTGTACGTAAAATAAAAGATACATTTGTCAAGAATCATAAGGTACAACACTTAATGATAGTCATATGGTACAAGTAAGCAATCAAATCATACTAGGAAACAATCAATATAAATCATAAGTATACAAGCAACAAAGTTACAGTCCTGCAGTCATAAGTGGGAGGAGATGGGTGATAGGAACGATGTGAAAACTAATAGTAATAGTAGTGCAGCCTTAGTGAATAGTTTGACAGTGTTGAGGGAATTATTTGTTTAGCAGAGTGATAAAGTTCAGGAAAAAAAACCTGTTCTTGTGTCTAGTTCTGGTCTGCAGTGCTCTATAGCATCATTTTGAGGGTAGGAGTGGAAACAATTTATGTCCAGGATGCGAGGGGTCTGTAAACATTTCCACAGCCCTCTTTTTGACTTGTGCAGTTTTTTATAACTTTATATGCAGCCACTATTTCTCTGAGTGTGAAAATAAGTTGAAAAGCTTTGGGGAAGTAGGGCAGGAGTATATGGTCGCCACGATACAAAAAAGATGTGGAGACTCTAGAAAGAGTGCAGAGAAGAACAACAAAGATGATTAGGGGACTGGAGGATAAAACATATAAAGAACAGTTGCTGGAACTGGGTATGTCTAGTCTTATAAAAAGAAGGACTAGGGGAAGCATGATAGCAGTGTTCTAATATCTCAGGGGCCACCACAAAGAAGAGGGAGTTCAAGCTATTCTCCAAAGCACCTGAGGGCAGAGACCCGATGACCAACTGGCTGGTGGGAGGCAGTGTAGCTGACTAGGGCAGTGGCTCGCATGCCCACAGAGAGGGCACTGTGTTCCACCTGTGGCATGTGTGCCATAGGTTCACCATCACAGGTATAGGATCTCCTGCTCCAGCAGGGGGTTGGACTAGAAGACCCCCAAGATCCTTCCAACTCTTTGTTCTATATTCAACCACTCTGCTGGACAAAGAATAATTTATTTCCTCTATTTAAAGGTAAAGATTGTCCTTGTTCAGTTGTGTCAGCCACCTTCTAGTTCTGGCAACATAATTTGATCTGCCCTCTGGTAAATAAATCTCTAACCTGAGGTTTCTAGAGATGCTAAGCTTGAATTTCCCATTGGGAATATGCCACAGGTGGTATTTAGCCAGTTGTGACAGGTTCTGGAGAACTGGCAGCGGAAATTTTGAGTAGTTTGGAGAACCAGCAAATAGGCTGGCCCCGTCCCAGCTATTCTTCTTTTGTTGCCTTGAACAGGACAACAGAGCTGGAAAGCAAGTTAGTGGGATGGGGAGGGAATGGGGATTTTACAATATCCTTTCCCTTAGGAGTGGGGAGGGAAAGGGGATTTTGCAGTATCCTTCCCCTGCCATGACCACACAGCCACACCCACAAAGCCACGGCCACAGAACTGGTAGTAAATTTTTTTGAATCCTACCATTGGAGTGTGTGGACTCTAAAATGGAGAACATTGTTTTAGAGTTAGAAGAACAGATTCTAGTTCTGACTTCTCAACATTCACCAGTTCTGAATCTAGATCCTAGAAAATGCCTCCCATATTAGGCCTCCTGCACACAACTTTTCATTTCTATTCATATTCTCTCTCTCTCTCTCTTTGCTTGCATTAACACCCTATAATGTCACTGCCTGAGTTATAAATCCTTTCCTTACTGAAGGTCAGCTTCAATCTTGTATGAAAATGAATGTCATAATTACTGCCACTCACTTTAAACAAGTATTAGCTATTATATTTCCAAAGACCCAGCTAACTTTTATCCCTTCTGTAACCTCCCTAGTATTTCCAGCATTTTGGCTGTCAGAGTGGTAAATGATTGCCCTCCCATTTACGCACCACCCAGAATATATAATGGAAATGTCATCTAAAGTCCTTTCTTTCCCTAGAGACAAAAAAAAGGCTTTTTGTGGCTATTTCACTGCTACTTTCACTTTTTAAACAATTGTTTAAATACTACTGAAAATAAAAACCCGCAGATATTTCAAGAAGCAAATCAAGCCCAAAACTCACAAAGCAACCAGGCAGCATCTGTGTGTGCTCTCCGTGTGAATCCAAGCTCAGCTGTGTGTGTCATGCAGCCAAACTATGGTTACCTGTAGCCTTTAGGAATGAGAGCTTCTGAAACTTCTGGACTCATCATATCAGCATTTAGCAGTAGCACTTAGACTTATATACCACTTCACAGTGCTTTACAGCCCTCTCTAAGAGTACAGAGTCAGCATCTGGCCCCCAACGGTCTGGGTCCTCATTTTATCCACCTCAGAAGGATGGAAGGTTTAGTCAACTTTGAGCCTGGTGAGAATCGAACTGCGAAACTGCTGGCAGCTAGCATTCAGCAGAAGTAGCTTGCAGTACTGCATTCCAACCACTGCCCCACCGCATCTCTAATCACAATGTGTTCCTGTTTTTCAGTTGGGCCCTTCTTGCAATGAAAATCACCTGCTATATTTCCAACAAATAGGAAAAAAAACAACACCTAAAACAGGAAGAGCTGCAAATAGATGAATCATCCACACAACACTGAATGAACTCGTACAAAAACCCAACTTAATAGACTAGCTTGGAAATTAGCAAGGGAGAAAATAAAGCCAAATTGCAAAATAAGAGTGTATTACCAACAAGGCTAAATATATATTTAAGGCCATACAAATAATATCTGAGATATTTTCCCACAACGAGTAACAATTTTCTTCCAAATCTTCAATCTTACTACCCCAATTTTTGTTTTAGTTATTTCACTGCATTTTTTTTTACTCTGATTAGCTGCATTCTTTCTTTTGTATGAAACATAATTTCCCCTTTTTTTGCAAAGTAAAATTGATAGAGCAAAGTATTCTTGGATTTATTTTATTATTTGGTTTTTAAAAAGTTTATACAGTAAAAAGGCATTTCTTACTTTTATCAGTTTTATTTTTGTTTAATATATTAGTTGCTTATTTCACAAATACTTCTTGATTCTTAGCAAGCACATTTAAAGATTGTTCATTATAAAAAAAATAATGCACTGGGCTAGAAAGTGGAAGACCATGAATTAAAGTCCTGCATTAGTCATGAAAGCCAGCTGGGTGACTTCGGGCCAGTCATTCTCTTAGCTCAGTGGTCGGCAAACCGCGGCTCGCGAGCCACGAGTGGCTCTTTGGCCCCTCGGGTGCGGCTCTTCCTCTCTCCTCCCCCCCCCTCCGAGGCAGCGGAGGGCCCGGCTGGGGGGGGCTCTGGCTGCCTCCCCCTGTAGTGAGCAAGCGAGCGAATAGGCGGGGGAAGCGCCCGGGGCTGCAGCTGCACAGGAGCCGTCCAGGCGCTGTGCACCCAGGGAGGCGGGCGCGCGGCGCTCAGAAAGTGGGAGAGAGAGATAAAGAAAGAAAAAAAGAAAGAAAGAAAGAAAGAAAGAAAGAAAGAAAGAAAGAAAGAAAGAAAGAAAGAAAGAAAGAAAGAAAGAAAGAATTTTGGTTGCTAAGCAGGACCATCGTTAAGTGAGTTTCACCACATTTTCCAAGTTGGCCACGCCCACCCGGTCACATGACCGCTGAGCCACTCCCACAAAAAAGGCCACACCCTTTGGCTCTCAAAAGAAATTTCAATCGTGGTACTGTTGATATTTGGCTCTCTTGACTAATAAGTTTGCCCACCACTGTCTTAGCGCAACCCTGAGGTGTCACATGGTTGCTGTTGTGGGAAGAATAGGAGAGGGAACGTGAATTGGACATGCTTTCCACCCTATTTGTAAAAACAATAAAGGCAGGATACAAATAGCTAGATAAATAAATAAACTAAACAAATAACTATATTAAAAACAATACTGCGCTTTTTAATTACAATACAATACAATACAATACAATAGCAGAGTTGGAAGGGACCTTGTAGGTCTTCTAGTCCAACCCCCTGCATGGGCAGGAACCTTATACCATTTCAGACAAATGGCTGTCTAACATCTTTTTAAAGACTTCCAGGGTTGGGGCATTCACAACTGCTGGAGGCAAGCTGTTCCAGAGGTTAATTGTTCTTACTGTTAGGAAATTTCTCCTTAGTTCTAAGTTGCTTCTCTCCTTGATTAGTTTCCACCCATTGCTCCTTGTCCTGCCCCCAGGTGCCTTGGACAAAAGTTTGACTCCCTCTTCTTTGTGGCACCCTCTGAGATATCGGAACACTGCTATCATGTCTCCCCTGGTCCTTCTCTTCATCAAACTAGACATACCCAGCTCCTGCAGCCGTTCTTCATATGTCTTAGTCTCCAGTCCTCTAATCATCTTGGTTGCTCTTCTCTGCACTCTTTCCAGAGTCTCCACGTCTTTTCTACATCGTGGCGACCAAAACTGTATGCAGTATTCCAAGTGTGGCCTTACCAAGGCACTATACAGTGGCATTAACACTTCACGCGATCTAGATTCTATCCCTCTGTTGATGCAGCCTAGAACTGTGTTGGCTTTTTTGGCAGCTGCTGCACACTGCTGGCTCATATTTAGATGGTTGTCTACTAGGATTCCGAGATCCCTCTCACAGTTGCTACTATCGAGCAAGGTACCACCTATACTGTACTTGTGCATTTGGTTTTTCTTGCCTATATGTAGGACCTTACTTTTTTCACAATTGAATTTCATTTTATTAGACAGTGCCCAATGTTCAAGTTTGTCTAGATCCTTCTGTATCTTAAGCCTATCTTCTGGAGTGTTGGCTATTCCTGCCAGCTTGGTGTCGTCTGCGAATTTGATGAGTTCCCCATTTATCCCCTCATCCAAATCGTTGATGAAGATGTTAAAGAGTACTGGGCCTAAAACAGAGCCTTGGGGGACTCCACTGCATACTTCCTTCCATGTAGATGCAGTTCCATTGAGGACTACACGTTGAGTGCGGTTGGTCAGCCAGTTGCGAATCCATTTGGTGGTGCTGCTGTCTAACCCACAATTTTCTACTTTATCTAATAGTAGGTTATGGTCTACTTTATCAAATGCCTTACTGAAGTCCAGGTAAATTATATCAACAGCATTCCTCTGGTCCACTGATTTTGTTACTTTGTCAAAGAATGCAATTAGATTCGTCTGGCATGATCTGTTTTTGACAAACTCATGTTGGCTTTTGGCTATTACTTTGTTTGCTTCTAGGTGTTCACTTATTTGTTGTTTAATTATCTTTTCCAGAATCTTTCCTGGTATTGAGGTCAGGCTGATATGTCTATAGTTTCCTGGATCTGTTTTTTTCCCTTTTTTGAAGATGGGAACCACGTCTGCTCTTTTCCAGTCTTCTGGCAGTTCCCCGGTGCTCCAGGATCTCTGAAAGATATAGTTCAGTGGTTCTGAGATCTCGTCTGCCAGTTCCTTCAGAACCCTGGGGTGTAATCCATCCGGTCCTGGTGATTTGAACTCGTCCAGGGCAGACAGGTGCTCACTTACCATTTTCTTCCCTATTTCAACTTGTGTTCCTAATCTGACATTTGTGGTGCTGTTGACCAACAGTTAAGATATGATTCAGCTGTGATAGAAAAAGTGTCAGAACAAATAAAGAACAAACACAGTTTAATCTATTCTCACACACACAAAGTTTTCTTTAATATTGCAATTCTCAAGTTAGGTCTGTAGGCTGATTCCATTAACTTTGTGTGATCATTAATTCCATGCGATTGGTTTCAATTTGATTTCAAGTTGCATTTTCTGAATTTCCTCTGTAATTGTTTAACTATGGTGTCTATAAGTGGTGGGTTCCAGATCCTGTTCCAACATGCCCAGTGTCGCCCACATACACATGCACGGTGCGCGCATGCGTTGTACCTACCTGTGACACTTCCGCAAGCCTGTGCAATGCTCCAGCTGCTCAGTAGAGCATCGTGCAAGTGCTGTACAAGCCATGCGGGTGCGTAGAAACGCCAAAACCTTAAAGCACAGGTAAGGAGTGAGGGCAGGTGGGTGGGCCCTCCGGAGCACCATACTGGAACGGTACCCAGTGCTCTGTGCAGGCTCTGGTATGCCCGTACTGGGGCGTACCTCCTGCAACCCACCATTGGTGTCTATACTCTTAAAAAATATGTGGATGTATGTGTGGACACAGCTATATCCAGGCCTCTGGAAAAGGATATGGGGGGAGGGAGATACAGTTATTTAATTCATTAATGGGCTTCTCAGCAAGAAGTTCTGTGCATCAGTGTCACTTTGCTTACAGCATTGCTACTAGTGCTTTGTATTGTTACTACGATGGGATCACGGTTATCCTCCGAAGGCACAATGGAAACATAGAACACGCTGCGCGGCACTCATTTGATTTGGATAGCCAAGAAATAAGTGTTTCAGTTGGGGGTTGAAGTGAAAATAAGAGATGGAGGGGGGGGGGGACACACAACACCGAGAGAAAAGAAATTTGAATACAGCCATCCGGCCTTTCATCACAAGATGAATGGTAGATAGCTTCTATTATTCACATCCAGAGCAGACAGGCCTACCAAGAATGATTTGGCAAGTACTGAAGATAAATCATAACACAGATCGCTGGCATCATGATCCCATTGTGAACGTGAGTCTTTTCTTTAAAAATCCGTGATGAACAAGGAGAAGATGAAATAGGGCAGGCAAGATGTATAATTAAAGAAGTGCAGGTCTCTTATGAAATCATCCTCCAAGTTCACTCTTTCACCTCCTCGGGAGGTCCTTCAGGGCACCACAATTTTAATACAGAGAAATGCTAGATAAAAATGATATGTATATGTCTGTGTGTATATATATGTGTGTGTGTTAGTTTTATGAGCTGATCATATTAAAAAATTCACGCAACAGAACTCATGGCTTTCTGTCTAGATGGTCTCTGGTGATGAGCCGAAAGGCAGAAAAGGAAACAGTATGTCTCCTCGCTTAACTGGGGCCCTAACAGGATGTTGTGGAACAATTATATATATAATATATATATATATTATATATATATATATGTACATGCATACACAAACACACACATACATACATACACAATTCAGTGGTGGGATTCAGCCGGTTCTCACCTATTCAGGTGAACCGCTTGTTCCCTTTCTAAGCAGTTCAGAGAACCAGTTGTTGGAAGAAATCTCCTTTTGTTTTTTCCACTTTACAGGGCTAATCCTGTAAGGAAGGCAGGAAGGAAACGTTCTGGTGTTGTTTCCAGCCTAATCTTTATTGCCCTGCTTACAGAAATTACGTCTCTGGTTAACCCTTATCACATTGTAACAGCTAAGGTGAAGCGCCCATCAAAGTGAATGACGTTGAGTTGGTCATACTCACATGGTCACATGACCACCGAGCCACGCCTATCCAGCTGATCATTAGGCCAGAGAACTGGTTGTTAAATTATTTGAATCTCAACCCTGATATACAAATACATATTGCAGGTTAAACTTGGTTTATTCTTTATCCTAAGAATGAATTGGAATACAATGAACTGTCTAAAGACTTCTTAGTTGGGATAAAGATAGTTTCAATACTAAATAAGCACAAATATTGTTTTCCTTCATCCAGCTTCTCAGCAATGTAGAATTCCAGGCTGGGCATTCATTTGGAATGTCTCTCATGATTTTAAGTGTAGATCAAAATGCTGTTTGATTCCAAAATCCCTGCTTGATCAAATGTAGGCCATGCTAGAAGAGTCATCTCTTTTAGGAAAAAACGATAGGCAAACAGTTCAATCAAATGAATCTTGGGAAAGGCAAGATAGGATGTCAAAGTTCCCTTAATTTTGAATGGTTTTAGCAATAATTGCTTCATCTTATTATGAAAATGGATGTCAAAGAATATAATGTGATGTCTGTTGACTCCAATTTGCCCGAAGAATAACATGGGGCTTATGTCAAATGAGCTTTGAAAGGTTATTTTAATCAAAAGAAACAATATAGATGGGAATCTCCCAACACATTTCTATAGTTATAACTCCTGTAGCTTTATGATTCATACTACTTTTATATATTAAGTCTGATGTTTTTGTTATGGTTAATATTATATATAACTTTATAATTCTTGAAAAACATAATAATATTGTTCGTGAGCCAATCTGGCTGCCTGCCCGTCCATCCATCCATCCATCCATCCATCCATCCATCCATCCATCCATTTATCATCAGAAACATATTAGAATGGTCCTAATTTATCCAAATGAACCAAAAGTTCTAAGGAATTCACAAGTAAAACATTAATGTAAAAAGGCTGCAAGTGGTATTGAAAAGTTCATTGAACTTGGAGGTCATTCTCATCTATTATGCAAAGTTCTAGTATATATTTCAAACAAGAAGATATTGTGAAGCTGGAGAAGTACTGACAGAAAAATCAAAGTGCTCAAAGGGTCGTAACAATTATCCAAGAAGAGAAGTCATAAAGTTTTTGGTTTAGGGAAAAATATGAATAAAAACAATGCTAAATATCTTGATGTATATTATATAGCCTAATAACATAATTTCAATGAATTATGATAGATTTCTTGAGCTAATTACATGACTTAAGATCTATCTATCTATCTATCTATCTATCTATCTATCTATCTATCTATCTATCTATCTATCTATTTATCTATCTATCTATCTATCTGAATGATACCTCTTGACCTTGTACTTAATTTATGAAAGATTTTTGGATTTTGCTCACCATCACCATCTGCTGGACTAATAATGAAATAGTATTTGGGTTGCTTTGGCCTCAAAGCATGATTCAGGTATCAAGCTATTGGATGCTATTTTATTGTACTGAGAACTTAGTGGCATTTTATAAATCTAACTTTAGAAGTTTGTTCAATAAGCCATAGTGAAAACAATCCATGTTTTTGTATGATGCATGAGACCAACCAATGACCGGATTCTCATACTAGCCTATGATTTGATTAATCACGTTCTGTTGGATAACCCACAAATATTTGTTCACACATCACTGTAAGCAGAAATCAAGGAAATATAGGCCTAGTGGTTGGATTCTTCTAACACACAAAGGCACAAACAATCAAATCACCTTGGACACGCATGGAGGCTTGGGGAGGGTGAAAAATGGGCCTACTGGAAGTTCAGGTAGGGCCTCTGGAGCCTAGGAAGGCTGTTTTCGCCCTCCCAGAGCTCAAGAAAAGGTTCTGGAGCCCAGGGAGGGCAAAAACACCCCTCCACACCATAGTGTAGGAAGCTGACTAGGCCACGCCCACCATGGCCATGCCCACCCAGAAACCAGGCAGAGAACCCTTTGCTTAAAACTTTGAAGCCCACACCTGTATAAGATCAACCTCCATCAACCTTCCGATAACTTATTGGGGAGGGGGGGTGTTGCTGTACACATTCACCCTGAAGTGTCTTCTCACAAATTCTGCAACCCCTGTGCTGCAAAGTCTGTCTTCAGTGCGGATTCTGCTCGTCTCTTAGATCACACTGCCTTCTTGCATTTAAGGCCCAGACCCATGTCTCAGTCAGAATGTTGAGCTACAAAGAGGCTTCTGAAGCTGTTTCCTGTGCCACTGTCACTGTCAGAACTATCTTCAGCTGAAAATGATTACTGTGTCCTGAAAGTGTCAATCAGATATCAAAGATAAATCAAAGAGGAAGAAGGAAAATGTACCCTTTATAAAGAAAAAAAGGGAAGAATAATAAAGGGAAAATGCTTTGGGGAGACATGTTTAGAAGTCCTTTGAAATATTTGAGAAGAAATGTGTTACTGGGAGCCAAAGCACACTCAACTGTCCAACTTTAATTTTCACTGATAAGCTTTTTGCCTTCCCCTCCTAAAAAGAAAAAATCATCCCCCCACCACCACCTAGTTATTTAAGTCCAGTAAAACATTCAAATCTTTTCAAATATCTATTTTACATTTCTTGTGGCTGTTTCTATTGCTGGGCTCAGCCTGTTTGCCTGCATGTTGGAACTGTGGTCAAATTGTGTGACACACGAAGGTTATTTTAGGAGGTCCATGGCCGACACCATGAGGATTCACAATTTGAGCTGCCAGATATATATAACTTTAAAAACCTATGTATAATTCGAATGAATTAAACAAGTTACAAAAATCTGTTGTTGGTTGGTAGCCAAAACACGTTGGGAGTCGAAGACAGAAATGAGTCTCTGCTATTTGTAAGAATTCATGAACAGATTAGATAGATAGATAGATAGATAGATAGATAGATAGATAGATAGATAGATAGATAGATAGATAGATAGATAGATAGACAGACAGAGAGAGAGAGAGAGAGAGAGAGAGAGAGAGAGAGAGAGAGAGAGAGAGAGAGAGAGAGAGAGAGAGAGAGAGAGTTTCCTTAGCCAATAAGGTAAAGGTAAAGGTTCCCCTCCACATATCTCTAGAGGGTGGTGTTCATCTCTGTTTCAAAGCCGAAGAGCCAGCATTGTCCAAAGACGTCTCCGTGGACATGTGGCCGTCATGACTAAATGCCGAAGGTGCATGGAACACTGTTACCTTCCCACCAAAGGTGGCTCCTATTTTCCTACTTGCATTTTTACATGCTTTCGAACTGCTAGGTTGGCAGAAGCTGGGGCAAGTAACGGGAGCTCACTCCATTAAGCGGTACTAGGGATTCGAACCACTGAACTGCCGACCTTCTGATTGACAAGCTCAGCATCTTAGCCACTGAGCCACCACGGCCCTTAGCCAATATGTAAATATGTAACTGTAAACAATAAAGCCACCTTAGCCAATATGGTGGCTTTATTTTTCCCTTAGACCGATACGCTCCCACAGAGAGGGCCTCCTCAGGGTGCCGTCGGCCAGACAATGCCGACTGGCGACACCCAGGGGGAGAGCCTTCTCTGTGGCAGGACCAGCCCTTTGGAATGACTTGCCCCCTGAATTCCGTACCATCTCTGACCTCCGCCTCTTCCGCAAGTGTCTGAAGACACATCTATTCCAACTAGCCGGCCTAGCGTAGTCTCTAATACTGACTTGTAGATAGTTTTTAAAATGGGGATTTTAATTCGGTTTTAGCACAGGTTTTGAGTTGAATAAGTTTTTTAAAAATAGTTTTATATGTTTGTATGTTTTTAATGTTCCTGTGCGCCGCCCTGGGTCTGCTTGGAGAAGGGCGGGGTATAAATTCAATAAATACAAATACAAATGTAACTATAAAAGACAAAGGAAGATCTTTGGTAAATGAGCGGGGGGGGGGATGCCTATGGCATGGGGAGGAACCAAAGACAGCTTTAAAAGACGTCTAATGGAATATTAATTGATACCATTTATTAGAGAAATGATAAACATTGAGACATACATAGCCATACAGGCATTGTAACAAACAGGGAAAGAGGTGCCTTCTGGACTGAAAGGCAGGGAAATCCTTTGACCTGAGGAGTGTTAGCAAAAACGAGAGTTTCTTCTCCCACCCAATAGCCAGTGAAGGAGCCTTGATCCCATTTATTACAGAAATGAAAGCTTCTGATATTCATGCTTCTGTCTTGGCCAGGAGAGGAAGAAAACAGCAGATAGATGTGGGGGAATAGATTTGTTAACTGCATCCCCAAGGCTGACTCTGAAGCAAGGACTGTAACTATTACGAAGAGGAAAGAACCAGAGTTGGGGGGAGCAGGGAGGAAGGACAGTAGCAGCAAAGGAAGATATTGCTGCTAAGGAAGCAGGGGCTGGGGAAATAGGACACTTGGGAAGCAGAACTAATAGCAAAAGAAGCTGCAGAAGCAGACAGGAAGGATGCTTTAATAGAACAAATGGCTGCAGAAGAATCTGTAAAAAGAAAAAGTGACACTGGAAGCAAAAAAAAAAGGACGAAAGTTTGGCTGCTGAAAATTGAGCAGAGGAAGCATCTAGGAGGAGGCTGTTGGTAAGACGGGATGCCAGGCAGAACAGCCAGCCACAAAACAAAACAAAAAACCTTTCCATATTTCAAGTATACTGCCTGGGGAATTCTGGGAGTTGAAGTCCACCCATCTTAAAGCAGCCAAGATTGAGGAACACTGCTCTATTGTGCAGAAATATTCTAGCAACATCTTATTTTTTAATGCCCAATTGCCATGAGATTGCCTTCCTTTTATCTCCATCCCTTGAAGAGTCATAGTTATCCTTCACTAAATCAAAATGTTGGTGCTCCCTTCATTCAGAAGCCATCAAAGGGAAGATTCATAATACATAAAGAAGAGGTAAGGCTTGTCACCCATGACCTTGGAAAGAAATAATAAAAAAAAAACTTCGGGCAGGGAACAAAAGATTGGAAAAGGGAGTAGTAAAGTTCATGTTAGTTTACTTTTCGTCATCTCAAAGTTGGGCGAACATTCAACACAGCTTCATTCAACACAATTCATTTCAAGAAGTCTTCCACAAACTCTCCAACCAGCAGGGGGAGAACTAGGGAGCTATTTCCTCCTTGAATCCAAACAGAACATAAACCTTTAGTAGAAATAGAAAAGTGTAGCTTTACTTCATTAGTTGCATTAAGAAAACAAAAACCATACAGATATTGTAACAAAGAGGTATGTAAGGTACCAAAAAGAGAAAGAAAGAGGAAAAACACCTTTAAGCAACAAGAGCTACTAAACTCAAAGCCAAGGATCTCTTCTGAGTTGAGAAGTGTTGGCAAAGATTCTTTTCCTATCCAATAATTAGAAAAGGCTCCTTGAAGGGTCTGAGTGCAGATTCAAAAGATTCAACTCTCCTCATCAGCGGGTAAAGATGCTCACAGCTTCAGCTCACTTTGCTGAAGCTATGTGTCACCATTTGCGTCACCCTCTCTTAGATCCTCCATCCTGGCTGGACCAGATTCTTTCTTCCTTCATTTCCTTCTTCTTCTGTTCCTCAGGTTTGTTCTACATGAATCTGTTGGGTCATTCATGACTGAAACTTAACAAACTACATTTTATGAAGGTATCAACCAGCTGATTGTTGTGTAGAAAACCTACTTATGTGTCCAAGTGACTTCACAGTACATAATCAACCAAACTGGACCATAAGAAAAGCTGAGCGTCAAAGAATTGAGGCCTATGAACTATGGTGCTGGAGAAGACTCCTGCGAGTCCCTTGGACAGCAAAGCGATCAAACCGGTCAGTCCTAGAGGAGATCAACCTCGACTGCTCTTTAGAAGGCCAGATCCTGAAGATGAAACTCAAATACTTTGGCCACCTAATGAGAAGGGAGGACTCACTGGAGAAGAGCCTCATGCTGGGAAAGATTGAGGGCAAAAGAAGAACGGGACAACAGAGAATGAGGTGGCTGGATGGAGTCACTGAAGCAGTGGGCATGAGCTTAAATGGACTCCAGAGGATGGTAGAGGACAGGAAGGCCTGGAACAGGGGTTCCCAAACTTGGCAACTTGAAGACTTGTGGACTTCAACTCCCAGAATTCTCCAGCCAGCAGAGTTGGCTGGGAGTTGAAGTCCACAAGTCTTCAAGTTGCCAAGTTTGGGAACCCCTGGCCTGGAGGAACATTCACCATGGGGTTGCGATGGGTCATACACCACTTTGCAACTAACAATAACAATCAATCAAAACAAATCAATCCATTTGAATCCCTGGTACTTGCAGGCTGCCCCCTCCTCCAACTGGGTGATGCAGTGGGAAAACCCTCATGTTCATTTCATACTCATAAGTACTCCCTCTCTCTCTCCCCCCCTCTCTCTCCCCCCCTCTCTTATCTATCTATCTATCTATCTATCTATCTATCTATCTATCTATCTATCTATCTATCTATCTATCTATCTATCTATCTATCTATCTATCTATCTATCTTCCTTAACTTGAAATCTTTGCCCCAAACCTCCTTTGATCTCCTCAGGCTGATCATCCTAAACATTTTCTCTCCTTTCACCTCTTCTTCCTAGTTTTTGCCTTCAGGCTAAAGTTAGGCTTCTCTCTCTTCTCCTCTGCACATATGTGTGTGCATCTGCATCTGTCTTGCATCCATAGTTCCAGTGCTGTTGAAAAATCTTTCCCAAAGACTGAGTTTCATTCCCCCTCCCCTCTGTATTCTCCATGGTCATGTGGCCGGCATGACTAAAAGCCAAAGGCGCATGGAACACAGTTACCTTCCCATCAAAGGTGGTCCCTATTTTTCTACTTGCATTTTTACATGCTTTTGAACTGCTAGGTTGGCAGAAGCTGGGACAAGTAATGGGAGCTCATTCCGTTATGCAGCGCTAGGGATTCGAACCACCAAACAGCCGGCTTTTCTGATCGACAAGTTCAGCATCTGAGCCACTGAGCCACCATGTCCCTCAGATTACTGTATACCAATAGGAAATAGTATCAGTGGACATCCTTATAAGAATATTCAATGTATTTTTTCTTATAGTAGGAGTTATAGTGGTGGGGATAAGAGGAACAAATAATATCACATGCTTTGGGACATTGTGATGTGACTTCTGTATTTGCACCTATACCTAGCATCGGGCAGAAGTTTATAAAGCCGGGTTTGCATTATAATATCACAATAAAAAATTTTTTTTGCCCTTCTTTCATTCTTTTGAATTACACCAGATGCTTGTAGAGGCACTGATTGCTAAAATGCTTCCTTCAGTGCTGTGCAGAGCTTTGGATGTACATGGGGGAAAGGATTGGGGGAAAATGTCTGAGGATGAATGCTGCATCTTCCTGCAGCTCTTTAAAGCACCTGTGTCTTTTTTTCCCCAGAGTCACAAGGTTTTTCCAGAAGCCTCCTTGCAGTTGTTATGGGCTCCTGGAAAAGGGTGCAGTGCCTGTAAATAGTGACAAATAGATAGGCCATGCCAGACTCCAAATTACAATTGGTCCTCGACTTACGACCACAAATTTTGAGTCCAAAATTTATGCTGTTAAGTGAAACATTTAAGTGAGTTTTGCTCCATTGTATGATCTTTCTGACCACAGTTGTTAAATGAATCACTGCAGTGAGTTAGTAACACGGTTGTTAAGTGAATCTGGCTTCCCCATTGACTTTGTTTGTCAGAAGGTCACCAAAAAGGGTCACATGACACCGTGACCGTCATAAATATAAGTCAGCTGTCAAGCTTCTGGATTTTGCTCACATGATCATGGATTTAGACTTATTAAATTATTAAATTTTATCTATGGAGATGCAATGATGGCCGTAAGTGTGGAAAACAGTCTGAAGTCACTTTTTTTCAGCGCCATCATAACTTTGAACGGCCACTAAATGAAGCATTGTAAGTCTGCTGTATTTGCAGAGGGCTGTGCTATTTTGTTTCCAAATAAACTTAAAAGGAACTGTTCTATTTCTGACCAAATAAACCTGGTTCACCACACACCTCCCCGTTATCTCAGGTGTCACGGCAAGAAGCTGTGATTGAGGCTGTCAGAGGCAAGGACAAGCTGCTTTCCGTCTGACTGAAGCGACATCAGCTTCTGGGCCAAGCCATCCGGGGTAGCTTGCCTGCCTGTTGAGTTTTTTGTTGTTTGGGTTTTAATTCACTTTGCTAAGATTGCTTTTCACTCACTTAAGTGACAGGTAGTTATTTGTTTTCCTGGGTTCCATTTGACACTTTTTTGTTAGCGTAAAAATGCTAATAATAATAATTAGGGCTTTTAAAGAGTTGTCTTGAGGTTTTAGTGCTGCCGCATTATTAATCTCCAACATCCACAACGCTTTGCTGTATATGGGATAGTATGATAGCATTTAAATATAACAAAAGGAGCTCATTATAGCAAGACCTGATTGCAGTATCTCTCAGCCTCTTGATAGCAAGCAAAGACTTAACATGCTCTACATTTGTTTGCAGTGTTATGCCTTCTGCAGATTTTTTTTTTAAAGCCGGTTTAATTATGTCTTTTTCTAACGGTTCCTTGTGGCTAATTCTCTCCGCCCCCTTTTATTGAAACAGGAAATGGATCTTGTGACAGAAGAAATGTACACAATCTGGTGGAAGGGAACATGGGTTTTGTTTGCTTGTTTTTCCTTCAGTTGGGGTAGGCAACCGGTTAACCAGCAGATGCTTCTTAAAGTCCTCATTTAGGATTTGGGAAAGCCAGTTTGGTGTAGCGATTCAGGTGCTGGCTTAGAAACCAGACTGTGGATGGATGGATGGATGGATGGATGGGTGGGTGGGTGGGTGGGTGGATGGATGGATGGATGGATGGATAGATAGATAGATAGATAGATAGATAGATAGATAGATAGATAGATAGATAGATAGATAGATAGATAGATGACAGATGAATGGATGGATGGATGGATGGATGGATGGATGGATGGATGGATGGATGGATGGATAGGTGGGTGGGTGGATAGATGGATGGATGGATAGATGGATGGATGGATGGATGGATGGATGGATGGATAGATAGATAGATAGATAGATAGATAGATAGATAGATAGATAGATAGATAGATAGATGGATGACAGATGAATGGATGGGTGGATGGATGGATGGATAGATGGATGGATGGGTAGATAGGTGGGTGGGTGGGTTGGTGGGGGTGATAGATAGATAGATAGATAGATAGATAGATAGATAGATAGATAGATAGATAGATAGATAACAGATGAATGGATGGGTGGATGGATGAATAGATGGGTGGATAGGTAGGTAGGTAGGTGGGTGGAGAGTGAGAGAGAGAGAGAGAGAGAGAGAGAGAGATGACAGATGAATGGATTGGTGGATGGATGGATAGATGGATGGATGGGTAGATGGATAGATAGATAGATGACGGATGGAGAGATAGGTGGATGGATGGAGAGATGGAAAGAGAGAGAGAGAGATTTCAACTCAAATGTAGGAAGCTAGAAAGGCAGCAGACCACTAGAAATGGGTACGCAATGACAGATAGGATGTTCACATACTATTCCTTGGTCCATTCATTGCAAAATAAGCACAATTCACAGTCACTAAAATGCTACTCCTTTATGAAATACTTTTTCAATAGAAAGCATTTTTTTTCTCAGAGAATTTTTTTTAAAAATGCAGATCTTTTCTGGCCAGCAAAATAATCATCTGCTGTGATTTATGACAAATAATATCAGAATAACAGAGTCGGAAGTGACTAAAAAGGTCTTCTAGTCCAACCCTCTATACTCTATACCATTTCAGACAAATGGTACCCAATCTCTTAAAACCCTCCAGTGATGGAGCACCTGCAACTTCTGAAGGCTGAACTGTTTCACTGGTTAATTATTTTAACTGTCAGGAAATTTCTCCTTATTTCTATGTTGGTCCTCTGCTTGATTATTTCCATCCATTGCAAAATTGTTACCTAAATTGCCCCCATTAACAGAGAAAATAAATCTTGTAAAGCCATTTAATGGCGAACACAAGTTTTGTCTCTTATAATTTTATTTGATGGTTTCCAGAAAACAAGTGGTTGGCTTCTCTGACAAGAGAAGGTTGGGTGGGATGGGCCTTTGATTTCATCTAAATGGGGGTCTCCTTTATGTGCTGATCAGAACTGTTGACATTGTCAAAACTAAGACATGAGATTCCATCTTAACAATAATCCTCAATAAGCTTCTTTTGTTTGGGTTGCAGTAAATACAAGATGAATATTGCTTTCTTTTGATCATTGTAACCTTTTTATTGTTCGGTTGTTAAGTTATGCCCAACCCTTCACAATCTTATGGATCACAGCACACTAGGACCACTCGTTTCTCCACTGGGTCTTGGAGTTGACCACATTCATGTTCATTGCATCAATTTTTTCTTCTTCCTAGCATATTCCCACAGGTGCAGGGTCTGCTCTTTGGATCATTGAACACTGCTTTGCATGGTCAGCTGCAACTCCGGGGTTCAGGCCTGTGGCTTGCATATCTTTGTTGATGGTGTCTTGCCATTTCTGTTTTGGAGGTCACTGGCCATTGACTTCTAGTTGGTAGGCCGTCTTGGCCATAGTGGAAGGTGCTGCTCTCTGGACATGTCCATACCAGCAGAGCCACCTTTCTCTCATCTTCTCTATTATTGGTGCCACACCAAAATGTTGTCGAATTGTGGTCATTGCATCAATGACACTATCTAACTGTCTCATCCTTTGCTGCCCCTTCTTCTTCTGCCTTCAACCTCTCTCAACATCAGGCTCTTTTCCAAGGAGTCCTCTCTTCTCTTTTGGTGGCCACAATATTTAAGCTTCAGCTTCAGTGTCTGTTCTTCCCAAGGACAATCACAGTTGATTTCCTTTAGGACATTGTAACTCTACCCTAATGTTATTTTAGATCCTTCCTTATTGTCTCATGTTTTTTCTCCAAAGGAGATTTTTTTTATTTTTTATTTTTCCACTGCTCTCAATCACTTTTTCTTCCAGAAGGCTTTTAAGTGAGGAAATTCAAAAGAGATTATTCCCATTGCTTGTGAACTGAAAAAAGTTTAATATAAAATTGGCTCTTCCCAATTTTAGAAACATTCTACATTGAGCTATTTCAAATGTAAAATATTATGGAAATTCGTAGAAGGATTGTTCTGCTCCACCTGAAGCAGAGATGGTATTCAGCAGGTTCTGACCCGTTCTGGAGAACTGGTAGCAGAATTTTTGAGTAGTTTGGAGAACCAGTAAATGCCACCTCTGACTGGTTCCACCCCCATCTATTCTCTGCTTCTGGAGTCCCAGCTGTTTGGGAGGGAATGGGGATTTTGCAGTATCCTTCCCCTGCCATGCCCACCAAGCAGGAGTGAAATCTAGCAGGTTCTGTCAGGTTCTGGAGAACCAGTAGTGGAAATTTTGAGTAGTTCGGAGAACTGGCAAATGCCACCTCTCGCTGGCTCCAGAGTGGGGTGGGAATGGAGATTTTGCAGTTTCCTTCCCCTGGAATCAGGTGAGAATGGAGTTTTTGTAGTATCCTTCCACCAAGCCATGCCCACTAACCCACACCACACCCACCAAGCCACGCACACAGAACTGATAGTAAAAACATTTGAATTTCACCACTGCCACCAAGCCATGCCATGCCCATCAAGCCATGCCCACAGAACCAGTAGTAAAAAAAATTGAATCCCACCACTGCCTTGAAGTACAAATCATCATCATCATCATCATCATCATCATCATCATCATCATCATCCTGATCTGCTGATCAAAGTTTGGAAAGGATGTGGTGGATTTATAGTTCCTCAAAGTGGGAAGGATTTGGAGCAGGAGAAAGTTTTTTTGCGAAGAAAAGGAAAAGTAGAATAAAGAAGAGGAGGAAAACGGAGGCTTCTGTAGGAGGGGGCTGCAAATCTTTTTCTTTTTCTTCTTTCTCCTATTTTTTAAATTAGCAAAATGAAAATATCTCTCAGTGTTGACAAAATCATAAATCCGGCAGGAATTTCGTTGGTTTGAAAAGATCTGAGGAAAGAAAAAAGGAGAGCTTGTGTCCTTAAGAATAAATCAAACCGGAATGGTTCTGGATTTTCAAATCGGATGAAAATAGCTGGGCAACAGTGTTGCTGAAGATGTTCTGGTTTGTTTGTTTTCCACTGGGAGGGTTGTGTAGCAGACACCACTGGCACGGCAATGACAGGAAGAAAATACAAAGAGCTTTACTTGGCACATTCATACCTCGTGATCTGGAAAGTCAAACAATATCAAGAGGATTGATTTAATGTCAGTGTCTGACATAAATCTCCAAGAACGACTGCTAAGCAACAAAGGGGGCACAATGCATTGTTTCTGGATTGCGCTTTTAGCTCTGTTCATTCGTTTTTCTTCAACTTAAGCTGCATATGGAATTACAACTCATTTTCTATTCTTCCGGGAGTGTCTGTACATCATCTGCATTACGAAGCCCTGTGATGGATGAAGGAATAATGCAACCTAGCATAGCCTATTAGCAGTATGTTTACTTTCAAACATAACTTTAATTTGCCTTTAAAAAAAAATGTTCAGCAGAAATTTGGAGAACTCACCCACCCCAATTTCTCTGTCCATAAAATTAATGGGAAATTTTGAAAGTCCATCTTGCAAGGGCTTGGTGTGATCTCTATACTTACTTGACAATAGAGATGTAGATGTTTTCTAGAGCAGGGGTCTCCAACCTTTGCAACTTTAAGTCTGAAGGACTTCAGCTTTGCTGGCTGGAGAATTCTGGGAGCTGAAGTCCTTCAGACTTAAAGTTGCAAAGGTTGGAGACCCCTGTTCTAGAGCCGCGAAAAGAACATCATCGGTCTCAATTTCTTTGCATTATGAAATTTTTATAATAATTTAACCCCAGCCAATTTCTTCCAGCACTTCCAGACTTGATAAATGGTTGTCCTTATCATGGATTCCTTCAAATCTAAAACCAACTCTCTTTATCCCCATGGATAATTCTCTTGTGGTCTGAAGAGGGGAAATCCCAATCATCTGCAGTGATTTGTCATTGAAAAGTCTTGAGAGTATCAATCTAGTGCCTTTAAGTTATTAAGCAAAAAGTAGAATTATCATTTTAGGTAAACTTCTGTAAAGGAATAATTTGGGCGAAATTTGACCATAGCAATAGTAAAATAGTAATAATAATAATAATAATAATAACAATCTATTTTCTTCATTGCCAATTGCACAATTTATTCACACAAGATACAGCTTGGGAAAGAATTAAAATCTGTGTGTCTCTGTGTATAGAATAGACACAATGGTCCGTAACCAGCACAGTATGGTAATACTGTATGCCTGCCCTAATTTTTCTCACACAATTGCCCAATCAAAGATTAAAAATAAATAAATGTAACACAACTAGAGAAATGCTGATATCTCCAGAAATACATAACCCACACGAGACTACTGACAGGATGTTACCTGTCTCCCACACAGAAGCGAGCTGAAATGGCTGCTGGCAATGCCAGGAAGTCTCAGAGAGATCAAAAACCATACGATTAAAAATGTATTTCAGAAATAAACAGTGTAAATCACAGCATTGAAGTATAAATTAGAAATGAGTTGGTGTCAGAGATATCCGCATCTCTTTGGAGGGAGAAAGTGAGAGAAAGGAAGAAGGAAATAATAGTGTCCTTCAAAAGTGCATTAAACTATTGCTAGTAAGGCTTTGTTTGTCTTTCCTCTTTTTGTCATCTGTAGTTGGGACCCCTTGCAATGAAGCCGCAAGCGTGTAAATCTCAATACCCAAGAAAGAAGATCACAAGGATAACTTCATTCTATTTTGAATTTTGGTCAAAATTCATCTCAAGTCCTGATCCAGTTTTGGGCACCAGAGTTTAAGAAAGATTGAGACAAGCTGGAGCAGGTACAATATTTTAATTTTCGTTTTTCACATTTTATTTTGTCCCTCCTTTTGCACCCCTTCTTTAATGATTCTATTCCACCATTTATTTCATATTAATGGAACTCTTGCCTTAAGCTGGCTGTGATGAGTTGCCTTGAGGTAAGTTGTGTCAGGCCTGCAGCCATCTTTTCTTTTGGATCTTTGGCCTGCCATACTTTCTATCATTGTACTATGCATTTTCTATTGTGGGAAAATGGGAGGGGGATTGTAGGAGTAAGATGCAATGTAGCCATAACAGAATTCTTTCTAGAAAGCCAAGGTCATCCTCTGTCTCTGCACCTCTGACCGGAACTGGATGGGTGGAACTGCCAGCATGGCTGTGGGAGATTGGACCATGTGATGGACTTGTGGGTGTGGGGGCAAGATCTTGAACTTTCAGCTGGGTGGAGAAAACCGGGAAGCTTTCAGACTCAGGTTTTCCCAGATGTGCCAACATGGCTCTCTTAATAAATTGGAACTTTGAACAATACTTTGCGTTGGACTCTGATTTACTTTTGGATGCTATTTGGAACCCTGACAAGTTGGCTGAGGCAAGTTGACCATGGTGAGTTGGTCATGGCAAATTAGCCACAGTGAATTATCATAGACCCACCAGAATGGGACAACTCATCATGGCCAACTCACCACAGCCAAATTGCCATGGGACAATTTAACAATTCAGTTTAATTATTTAAAATATTTTTTTAAAAAAAAGAATCATTACAATTCATTTTGTTCCTCCTTTTGCATCCTTTCTTTAATGGCTCTATTCCACCGTTTCTTTAATATTAGTTTAACTTTTGCCCTGCAGCAAATTGTCCCACGGTATGTTGGCTATGGCAAGTTGGCCGCGATGAGTTGTCGGGACTAGTGGGACTATGACAATTCACTGTGGCTAACTTGCTGTGGCCAACTCACCATGGTCAACTTCTCACAGACAACTTAGTGAATTGTCGTAGACCTCAAAGAGATACTGTGAACATCACCAAGAGATTTAGGATGCCAAACAGAAATCAAGATCTATTCTCTATCACTTCAGAATACAGAGCACCAACTAATGGTGTTAAGCTAGAGAGAGGCTTATAGTGATCGAATGTTAGGAAAAATATCCGAAGGGTTCTTATTTCTTAGGAAGAAAGTGGGTTGCCCTTCATTACTTTCAAGCAGAATTTGAACAGTCATTTGTCAGGAATGCTCTAAATCTTGGTAACTGCATGGTGCAGATCATGGCTTTAAAGGGCCACTTCCAATATTTATAATTCTACCTAGTAAAAAGTAATGATTGTCATAATTGCTGTAACTCCATAAGAGGGTCAGATAGTTCTTAGAAAAAATTGAAATGCACTAAGCAGCATGCAAACTTTTAGTTTCTCCAGAAGGTTTCATCAGGCAAGCTTTTTCAAAACAAGCAAGGGAAGGTACAGACGCAAAAAGTAAACCCAATAATGTCACATTATGGACAATAATATAAATATCAAAATAAATTAAAAGGATGAAGGGATAAAGAGAAAGATAGATAAGTGGTTCAGCAGTTCAAGGACAGTTTGTCTATTCATAAGTGTTTGAATTTTGCAATATACATTATTTGTGTAATTATATCATGATATATAACCTAGGTTGCCTTTGTGCATGTCTCTATTACAAGTAGAAACTCAGGTAAGTTCCTGATCTTGCTGGCCTTCTCTCCTTTTGATATAGTGGTTCCTACTTCCCTTTTGTTTGATTTCATCAAAAATATTAACCAATGTATTACAATATTTTCTTCCTTGTCCCCAACCATATAAAAGAGCAACCAAGATGATTAGGGAACTGGAGACTAAAACATATGAAGAACGGTTGCAGGAACTGGGTATGTCTAGTTTAATAAAAAGAAGGACCAGGGGAGACATGATAGCAGTGTTCCGATATCTCAGAGGGTGCCACAAAGAAGAGGGAGTCAAACTATTCTCCAAGGCACCTGGGGGCAGGACAAGAAGCAATGGGTGGAAACTAATCAAGGAGAGAAGCAACTTAGAACTAAGGAGAAATTTCCTGACAGTTAGAACAATTAACCTCTGGAACAGCTTGCCTCCAGAAGTTGTGAATGCCCCAACACTGGAAGCCTTTAAAAAGATGTTAGATAGCCATTTGTCTGAAATGATATAAGGCTCCTGCCCACGCAGGGGGTTGGACTAGAAGATCTACAAGGTCCCTTCCAACTCTGCTATTGTATTGTATTGTATTGTATTGTATATCTTGCTCTTTAAACTTTGGGTACTTTCCAATCTGTCATGCTAGTTGTTACTGAACTACAACTCCCAACTTGTCAGTGAAACCTGACCCAATGGAGATCAATGCTGGGAGCTGTAGTTCAACAGCTGAGAGTCAGCAGATAGCATGCTAAATATTGTTGACTCTAAATTCTAATGGCAGATGTTAATGCTGGTCTAAATCCAGTGTTGCATCTGAATATTGGTTGGATACTCTACCTATTGATTTGGAGCAGTCCCATTAGATCTTACCAACAGAGTAAGCAGAGATGCAACAATGTAAAAAAAGCAACCAACCAACAATACAACATCCTAGATCAGGGGTCTGCAAAGTTGGCTCTTTGAAGACTGGTGGACTTCAACTCCCAGAATTCCCCAGCCAGTCTGGCTGGCTGGGGAATTCTGGGAGTTGAAGTCCACCAGTCTTCAAAGAGCCAATTTTGCAGACCCCTGTCCTAGATAAACTCATGTTCTGTGCTGTTGCATACTCTATGAATTCCCCTTGTGTTGCTCCCAAGCTGAAGAATGCATGTCTCTGGGAGTTTCTTTCACCTGTTCTCCAGAGGTAGTATTCAGCTAGTTTGGACCAGTTCAGGTGAACTGGTAGTGGAAATCGTGGGTGAGCTCGCCAACCCACCCCGGCTCTTATGCTGTCTTATTTAGGCACATTTTTGAGGCCGGGCACATGCATGGAAGGTGTGTGAGAGAGAGCAAAGCACATGTGCAGAAGGTCAGGTGAATGCGTGAAGCGAGCAGACGCATGGGCTGCAAACCAGTGGTAACAAAATGTGAAACCCACTGCTGCCATTCTTCCTCTGCTTTTAGGAGTGAAGACAAGATTCTCCTCTCTAGCCAAACCTTTGAGGCGAAGTCCATTTTTTAAAGATGTTTATTCTCTTTTTCTAGCTGCCTTGTGCATAATAAAAATTAGATTCAGAGGAGGAGGAGGAAGAGAAAAAATAGGACATAATTATTTTCTTTAGAATGGGGAAGCTTAGCTGTTCTTCCTAGTTCTGCTGGATTTGATCTCAAACCTGTCACGTTGCTTATGTACTTATCAAAGTCTATGATGAAGGACATATTGATAAACAGAAGAGAAGTCAATAAAATGAATCTACACCAATCCAGGGAAGTCATTGTTTTTGTAAGGAAGTTTCCATTTCTTGTATGGCTGGTCCTGAGGAATAAGTTCCAGCACATTGTTGATATTCATTTGTTTTTCCTCCCGGTTTTCCTGAAACAAAGTATTCAGATGAAAGATTTAACTACTGAAACCATTTATTTTGGTAGCATTTCCACCATTAACCTTAGATCATCCTACAAAGACAGCTGGAAAAGAAACAAATAAACACATCTCATTCATCATGAAGTGTGATAATAGAATGTTTTACAAACAGGCAAAATGCTTTTCTTTTGAAAGGAAACACTGCAATTTTTAACACTGCATATGCAGAAATTCCCCAGGCGATTCAGGAAAGCAAAGTTATATATAGGTATCAAGGTGTTTTCATGACATCCTATTAACGGCTGAGAGACATTGCCGGAGGGACTCTTGATGTCATCAGAGCATTTTAAAGAGGGAACCAAGGAATGGGTTAGGGGAATCTTAATGTCAACATTGAAGCATATTCTTCTGTTAATTTGCTCTCAACAAGAGATGACGATACCTATATATCTATGTATCTCTATTGAGAGGGAGAGAAAATACAAATCTGCTCAAGAAAAATTTCACTAGTTTTTGGCATCTCCTACCTCTTTGATCTTTCTTTCTCTCCACAAAGGAAACCATTCCTGAAGGCAAGATAGTCTTTCAAAAAGGACTGTGGTAGGCACCGAGAACTTTGCAACAGGGTGAGAAATCTATGAGAATCCAATGGGGCCAGCCCTATCAGGAAGCAAAATGAGATTCCCCCCCCCCCGCCGACTCATTTGATATAATAATTTGGCTGCCTATGGTGATGAATACCACTTTATAATGTTAATGAAATGTTAACACCGCTTTATAATGCCTTGGTAAGGCCACTCTTGGAATACTGCATCCAGTTTTTGTTACCACGATGTAGAAAAGATGTGGAGACTCTAGAAAGAGTGCAGAGAAGAGCAACAAAGAGGATTAGCGGGACTGGAGGCCAATACATATGAAGAACAGTTGCAGGAACTGGGTATGTCTAGTTTAATAAAAAGAAGGACTGGGGGATGACATGATATCAGTGTTCCAATGCCCTGGCCCCATCTCTGCCTCCAATGCAGAGCATTTGTCATAGCCTACCTCAACTCCCAGGACTGGCCCATGTTCCTCCCCAACTGCCTCACTGTTTGAATCTTCTGCCAGCTCCACTGGCTGCTGGGGGGCCACAACAAATACACCCTATTTTGGGTGCAAGGGAAGCTGCATTTTCTGTCCACTCTAACTAGTCATTTGGGGTTCCAAACCTATTGTCAATGTTTATATGTGCATGTAGAGCATTTCGGCAAACAAATAGAGGCTCTATGTCAGAAACAAACAAACAAGAGCCAGACTTCAAGTGTGTTCATCTTTAAAATAATACTAAGCCATTGGTTGCCATATAATCAATGTGTCGCGTGGTGCAATGGTCAAAGTGCTCAGACTGGTGCTGGGAAGACCAAAATTCTAGACCTTCATCAGCCATAGACATTCACCAGATGACTTTTGGTGCAGTCACACTCTCTCAGCTTAATCAATCTCACAAGATTTAGTTGTGGGGAAAAATTGGATGAGAGTACTCTCTACCCAACCTTGATCTCCAAACTTATTAACTTTACGACTTGTAGACTTCAAATCCCTAACTAGTTATTTGGGGTTCCAAACCTATTGTTAATGTTTATATACGCTGGCAGACAGACAGATGGATGGACGGATGAATGAACGGATGGATGGATAGATCACAGACGGACAGACAGACAGATCAAGGTAGTGTAGACATGTGCCTGTCTTTTATTTTTGAGGTAGGCATCTAGGCTAGTATTCTTCATTGAAGAGTTGCCAACACGTTTCTTGTGGTAATTTGAAAAACTGGACATGGTGGCTGGAGAACAGATGAGGAATTGACTCCTCTCCTCTCCACTTAGTGTCCTTGTTAACTCTTTCCTCTCAATCTCTGCATATGTCACCTCAGATGCTACACACAGGCACCCAAGTATATCACAGTAAATCAGGGTCCCCCACTCATGGCCGTGGACCACTACAGGCCATGGCCTATTTGGAATTGGGCCATGCAAACGGCTGGCTGGAGTGCATGCGCACATGTGCAACTCAACTTGCATGAGCGACAGGCTGACGAGCACTTCCGCACATGTGCGCTGCCACACTGCTCATAAAAATCAAGCTCTACTGGCCCACCCATTGTGCAAGGGCTGCATGTGTGCTGCTTGTGCAGGCTGGTTCCCTCTCTCCCCACCCAGCTGGACCACCAATCCCCAAAGGTTGGGAGCCATTGCTGTAAATAATGAGTTCCATTAATCCCATTTATATCTTTAAAATAAATGTCGAACTAAATAAAAAGAAGAAAAGGGATTATGGGGGAGGCAAAGCAAGTAGAAAAATGTGGAGAATAAAGTCTGAGTGCATAAACTGAATAACTAAAACTCTTCAGTTCAAGGTGATATTATAAGGGGTTTCCAATGTCAAAAACATGGTCTTTGGAACTTGAACTATATTTTACAGTATATACTGTGAAAAACTGAACAACTTGTTCTTCTTGTAATGGTACTTATTCTCAACTTTTTTTTCCAATGCCATAATTAGAAAGCATCAGTGTATCTTTTCCCCCTGCCTTTCTGATAGTTCAGCTTTCACAGTTGTACAGTACATTAAAACTGAGGAAACCATAGCCTTGATAGTACTTAGAGTACGGTTGTAGTCAGTTTGATGTCTCTGCATTTTAAATTTTTTATCTAGGTTTTTCATGGTTTTTCTCTCAGGACTACATGCAGAGACATCTTTATTGCATGGTTACAATCACAAGTGCTGTGAATTTTGGGGCCTGAAAAATCAAGTTCAACTTCTCTATTTTAGATTAGAGTTGCTTGCTGAGGTTTTTTACTGCTGCTGTTGTCTTTCTCACTTCCAAATTTTCTCTGTTGGCAATATAAAAAAACCTCAAAGGGTCATGGATTCATACCATTTGGTAATGTAAATCATTAATACTCCATAGAAAATATATATTGAATGTATATAGATAAGATTTATGAGGATTTTTAGTGTTGAAGATTGTGTTAAATTATATCTTGAAACATCAGAATCTAACTATTTTGGAAGAGTTATGGCTGTTTCCCAGAATATTATTTTAAGGAAGTAGAAAAGTAGCAAGATTCCTGATATTAAGGATTGTATTAATCATGGGGAGAAGTTTTAGAATTAAGATAAACATTTTACCCAGAATGTTGTTTTTGTTTTAGACAATATCTGTTTTGATAACTGATGTACCGTTGAAACAATGGAAGGAGGATGTATCAACATTTATACTTCAAGGGAAGAATATCAGCAATTACATAATATAAGCAACAGGGAGAAAGCAGAACTACTTAACTCGCTTTTTGCAACTGTCTCTACATAAAGGGAAAAAACAGTCCAACCTATCAAAAACAGCACCACAAAAAACAGATTAGGAACACAAGTTAAAATAGGGAAGAAAATGGTAAGTGAGCACCTATCTACCCTAGATGAGTTCAAATCACTGGGACCAGATGGATTACACCTCAAGGTTCTGAAGGAACTGGCAGACGAGATCTATACTGAACTATATCTTTCAAAGATGCTGGAACACTGGGGAGCTGCCAGAAGACTGGAAAAAAAGCTGATGTAATTCCCATCTTCAAAAAAAGGGGGGGAAATAGATCCAGGAAACGACAGACCTATCAGCCTGACAGCAATACCAGGAAAGATTCTGGAAAAGATAATCAAGCAATGAATCAGTGAACACCTAGAACAGGGGTGGGCAAACTTTGCAACTTTAAGTCTGAAGGACTTCAGCTCCCAGCTTTGCTGGCTGGAGAATTCTGGGAGCTGAAGTCCTTCAGACTTAAAGTTGCAAAGTTTGCCCACCCCTGACCTAGAAGCAAACAAAGTAATAACCAAAAGCCAACATGGATTTGTCAGAAAGATCATGCCAGACTAATCTTATTACATTTTTTGGGTGCTTAGATCTGGCCCACGGACTGCCCTGGAAACAGCAAAGGATCGACCCGTGGATCCTCTTCAAACAGAAATGGAGCTTGTGAGGGCCCCAACATGAGTGACGACGAGCTGGCCAGACCCATCCTGGCCATGCCCACTGTGCCTCCCATCCCCACAAGGTCAAAAACAGCCCTTAATGAAATCAAGTTTGACACTCCTGTGTTAGTCTGTTATTAAAGTGTGGAATAAATATCAATTCAACTTTTGTCCAAATACACCTTGATGGCTTTTAGCAATAGAAACATTTTAGGAATGAAAAATGGTAAGTAAACATAAATGGTTATCTTACTGAGATGTATTAGAATTTTCTCAAGAGGATTGTAAAATGAAATCAAGAGAAGGTATAACAGACAGATATCCTTGTCAATGATTTTCTTATGCACAATTAGCAGAAAAGTTTAAAGCAGATAAAAGATGATTTTGAACATGGTAAGACTGAATTTAAAATAGAATTTGTACTAATGACGAACTCACGGTTAATTAATTTTAATTTAATTTAATAATTTATTAAATTTGTTGACCGCTCCCTCTCCCCGAAGGGACTCGGAGCGGTGCACAGGGCTAATAAAACAATAAATACATACATATAGTTAAAAACAAATTAAATATTTCCCTGCGCTAAAAATTCCAATTAAAAAACTAAAATCCCCATCTAAAATTTCTGGCAACCCCATCGAAGAGAGACTATCCTAGGCCGGCCAAGCAGAACAGATATGTTTTTAGTTTTAGACGGAAGGAGCGGAGGTCCGTGGTAGTTCTAATGTCGGGGGGAAGGTCGTTCCAGAGGGCTGGGCCCGCCACAGAGAGAGCCCTTCCCCTGGGCGTCGCTCGCTGACAAAGTCTAGTGGATGGCACCCGGAGAAGTCCCTCTCTGTGGGAGCGAATCGGCCGTGTGGATGTGTGCGGCAGGATCCGATCCTGCAAATAGCTAGGTCCCGAGCCATGGAGTGCTTTAAAGATGATAACTAGAACCTTGAAGTGCACCCGGAAGACGACAGGCAGCCAGTGCAGCTCGCGCAAGAGCGGTGTTACGTGGGTACACCTTGCGGTTCCCATAATTGCTCGCGCGGCTGCATTCTGGACTAGCTGAAGTCTCCGGGTGCACCTCAAGGGGAACCCCATGTAGAGAGAGTTACAATAGTCCAGTCGGGATGTCACGAGAGCATGAGTGACTGTGCGAAGGGCGTCCCGATCCAATAGGGGGCGCAACTGGCGACCCAGGCGAACCTGGTAAAACGCCCTCCTGGCCACGGCTGTCACTTGATCTTCCATGGACAGCCGGGCATCCAGGAGGACACCCAAGTTGCGCGCCCCATCCACTGGGGCAAGATGTTCGCCCCCAATGGCCAGCGATGGAGTCAGCTGGTTGAATCGGGCAGCCGGAAACCACAGCCACTCGGTCTTGGTCGGGTTGAGCTTGAGTCCGTTTCTTCCCATCCAGATCCGTACGGCTTCCAGGCACTGGCACATCACCGCTACGGCATCGTTGGGGTGGTTTGGGGTAGATATATACAGCTGAGTATCATCAGCGTAGAGATGGTACTCTACCACAAAACCACGGATGATCTCACCCAGCGGCTTCATATATGTGTTAAACAGGAGAGGCGAGAGGACCGACCCCTGAGGCACCCCACATGTGAGGGGTCTCGAGGTCGACCTCTGCTCTCCTGTCAACACAAATTGCGATCGGCCAGAGAGGTAGGAGGAGAACCACCGTAAAACGGTGCCTCCCACCCCCAACCCCCCCAGCCGATGCAATAGGATACCATGGTCGATGGTATCAAAAGCCGCCAAGAGGTCTAATAGGTCCAGGATGGAGGAACAACCCCCATCTCTGGCCCTCCAGAGATCATCGACCAACGCGACCAATGCCGTCTCGGTGCTATGCCCGGGCCGAAAGCCGGACTGGCGCGGGTCTAGATAGTCAACTTCCTCCAGGTGACGGGGAAACTGTTGCTAAAATGTACAAACTTTTACTGAAATATGAGACAGAAGAAGAACGAGTGAAAGAATGTGGGATAAAATGGTCTAAATGATTTCATTATAATATACAAATGGATCAAATGGGAAAATATGTGATTCAAGAAATTGAAATTTATATTATGTTCTAGTGTTAAAGAGAATTTTTATAAGATGAATGTATCACAGGCATTTTTCACCAGAGATATTGTCTAGAATGTATAAAGGCACTTCAAATTTTTGCTAGCAATGTGAACAATATGAAGGGACATTTTATCGTGTTTGGTAAACAAAAGCACCCCAAAACATTTTGGGTACAGATGCATTCATTAATTAACAAGATTCTAAAGATTAAAATACAAGTGAAACCAGAGACTTTGGACATGCAGCTGGAAAAAAGTCACCAAACTTTATTTTCATATATGACAATTGCAATGACATTATTATATACTCAAAAGTGGCTTGACACTACATACAACAGAGGAACGGTTGGTGAAGATTAGAATTTATGGAGATGGCTAATTTAACTTCTTTGAGTAGGAAAAAAATGCAACATCTACATTTATGGTCAGCTGGAATCCTCCTATAGACTTTTTGCATGAAACAGAAAAAAGCACTTATAATTTTGATGAACAGAAAAAATGGATAATAGAAAATATTGAGTGTTTTTAATAACCAGAGTAAGAGACAATTTTGAAATGCTACAAAGGAAATTGGAAACTTCTTTCTACTTTTTCTCTGATTCTTTTTTCTCAACTTTTTTTCCTTCTTTTTGAATGCTTCTTCTCTTTATTAGTTTGAATTAGTTTTTATATGTTTTGTGAAACTTTAAATATATATATTTCATTTCATTTCATTTATTCAATTTATACCCCGCCCTTCTCCAATGGACTCAGGGCGGCTTTATAAATATATATATATTTATAAAGATTAAGGATTGAATGAAGGTGGTATACAACTTAACATTTCTAAAAGGGAATTCTATCCACTAATCTAAAAATGCCATATGTTTTCTATGGCATAGATTTTATGATATTTTATAATGTTAGAGAATCATTAAATATGTTCTCCAAAGTAGATTTACAAATCTGTTTGATATGTAATTAATATGAAATATGAATCAAGAATATAGATTCCCTTTCCATTTTGTTTTGTTTTGTTTCTTTAAAAAAAATTCCATCTGAGTTTCTTGATGTTTCTCTTAATTCCAGTTTCTGTTTCTTCTACTCCAGCATTTCTCAGAATATAATCCATTTATTAGTTCAATAGCTAAGGTAATAGTATGCATGCATAGTTGAATTTTACAATCCCAATTTTGAATCAATTAAATAATCCATTTTCCATTTTGACCATTGCTTCTTCATCATACACACTGTATCCTTTGATGTGTAGTTGGGGTAGGTCTGTAGCTACATTTTTAAGGGCCATCCATAATTTGTTGTGACCTACCCAGTCAAAAGCCTTTGTGTCATCAATAAAGCAAAATAACATATACTTTGCCTTTTCCATTGTTTATCAGAAGATAGCGATGTAATGATGTGTGACTGGCCTTTTTTGAATCCAACTTGTACATCTGATAGCAACTTGTTCCATTTATTGTTGAAGTCTGGACTGCATTGTCTTACAGATGTATTAGTGAAATAGAATTGTTCAGTAGTTTGAACATTTTTTAGCGCTGTCATTTGGCAGATGGCGGCGGCAATGGAATATAAATTTCTCTCTCTCTAAACTTTTGCCCACTACTGCGTTTGCCATATTGCTTAAAATCTCTATAAGGTAAAGGTTCCCCTCGCACGTATGTGGTAGTCATTCCCGACTCTAGGGGGCGATGCTCATCTCCGTTTTAAAGCTGAAGAGCCAGCGCTGTCCAAAGATGTCTCTGTGGTCATGAGGCCAACATGACTAAACACCGAAGGCACATGGAATGCTGCTACTTTCCCACCAAAGGTGGTCCCTATTTTTCTACTTGCATTTTTACATGCTTTTAAACTTTCTAGGTTGGCAGAAGCTGGGACATGTGACGGGAGCTCACTCCGTTACGTGGCACTAGAGAGTCGAACTGACGAACCGCCAACCTTTCTGAATGACAAAGCTCAGTGCCACTGCATCCCTTAAAACAGGGGTCTCCAACACTTGCAACTTTAAGTCAGAAGGACTTCAGAGAATTCTGGGAGCTGAAGTCCTTCAGACTTAAAGTTGCAAAGGTTGGAGACCCCTGCCTTAAAAATCTATGCTGCACCTTAACTGTATCATTGCAAAATTGTGAACAGTTCTGCTTGTATTTTGTATTTTTGTTTCTGCAGGTTTGTCATTAACAATATTGTCTAAGAATATTTAACTTCACTTTACAGAATGTCTGGCTCTAGCTCAGTGATCAAACATATTATTGGTTTTAAAACTATTTGTTTATTTCAAATGTTTTCATGCTGTCTACTCATACACTTCTAGATGGCTTATAATATACATTCATTAAAACAACTATAAAAGTCAGTTCCCTATTAAAATGTTCCTATTCTCAGTTAAAATATTTCTTACTGAGCATCCTACAAATAGAACTGTTTCTACCAATTTCCTAAATAAAAACATAGTGAAGACTAACCTCATTTTGAGGGCCAAACTGTATCAAACTGAGGAAAGTGCCATTGAGAAATGCCAATCACTACGTTCTAGCCCACCTGATATTTCTAGGGATGGGCACCTGCCTTATGGTTAAAATTAAATTTGACTTACTCATCTTTTCATTGTCCTTCACATACGAAAAACAAATGTGAACAGCCTCTGTATCCATGGAGGAAGTTTGTGTGATTGAAAAACCTAATTTTCCAGTGTCAGAATAACAGAGTTGGAAGGGACCTTGGAGGTCTTCTAGTCCAACCCCCTGCTCAAGCAGGAGGCCCTATACCTGTGATGGTGAACCTATGGCATGGGTGCCAGAGGTGGCACACAGAGCCCTCTCTGTGTGCACACACACTGTTGCCAGCTGCTCTTCCAGTTTCTGGCACGTACATGCACACTGGCCAGCTGATGTTTGTGGGCACCACAGCACTGGAAAACAGCCAGAAAACAGCCAGAAAACAGCCAGAAAAATGGCTGCAAAGCAGGCCATTTTCTGGACCTTTTTATGGACCATTTTCAGGCCAGTTTGAGTTGCTTTTTGGCCTGAAAAACAGCCTGAAAATGGCCCAGAAGACAGGCCAAATAACGGCCTAAATTGCCCCCAAAACGTCCTGAAAACAGTCTGAAAAATGGCCAAAAACCAGGCTTGTGCATGCTAGCCAGTTGGTCTTTGGGTTTCTGGTGCTCCAGTGTATACATATGCATGCACATGCACACTCATTCCAGTTTGGGCACTCAGTGCTGAAAATGTTCGCCATCAGTGCCCTATATCATTTCAGACAAATGTTGTCCAATCTTTTCTTAAGAACCTCCACAACTCCTGAAGGCAGAGATTTCATTGATTAATTGTTCTAATTGTCAGGAAAATTCTCCTTATTTATAGGATAGTTATATCCTGGATTAGTTTCCATCCATTGGAAACTAATCAAAATGTTTTTGATAGTCTCCACTGCCACTTGTAGAAGATCAAATTATTGATGTTTGTTCCTGCATGAAAGCCAGCTAAGATTTCTCTTTCTTTGCCACCATTTCAGACTTTTGTTTTCCTTATTTAACTCTCAAAGGTCTTGACAGCACTTAGCCAACCTTAGCTGGACTTGGTTTAGTTTCTGGATAGGGACACCTGGGAATTGATTGATTGATTGGGTAGATTGGGCAGAATGGAACATTGAGAAATATAATAATGGCCAACTGCTTTGACAGTACTACCAAGAAAGTTACATGGATGCAGTCATCAGTGTTCTGTTCATAAAAAGGAGTCATTGTTGGTGTAAAACCTGTAGCACTGACTCTTCAACACCTCTTGATCTACAATCCACAAGGAGGCAGTATGATGTAGAAAAAGTTAAGTGTTTATAGCACTCTCTATCTCCTCTTTGTCTATCACTCTGCCTACTCTTTTTTAAATAGACTGGTAATCTCTAGTCACTGGCTTTCTTGCCAAGCATACATGAGTATTTCTTTGGCAGGATCCAGTTAGCTAGGCCACTTCATGGATTACTGCCTTGTCGAGACAAAGGGGCTTGTGAATTTAGGCCTTTGAACTATGATGCTGGAGAAGATTCCTGCGAGGTCCCTTGGACTGCAAGGTGATCAAACCAGCCAGTCCTAGAGGAGATCAATCCTGATTGGTCTTTAGAAGGCCAGATCCTGAAGATGAGATTCCAATACTTTGGCCACCTAATGAGAAGGAAGGACTCACTGGAGAAGAGCCTAATGCTGGGAATGATTGAAGGCAAAAGAAGAAGGGGACGACAGAGAATGAGGTGGCTGAATGGAGTCACTGAAGCAGTAGGTGTGAGCTTAAATGGACTCCAGAGGATGGTAGAGGACAGGAATGCCTGGAGGAATATTGTCATGAGGTCACAATCGGTTGGACACATCTTTGTACAGAAGAAGAAGAAGACGAAGAAGAAGAAGAAGAAGAAGAAGAAGAAGAAGAAGAAGAAGAAGAAGAAGAAGAAGAAGAAGAAGAAGAAGAAGAAGAAGAAGAAAGCTAATACAGTTCTAGACTGCATTAATAGAGGAATAGAATCAAGAATACGTAAAGTGTTAGCACACTTTATAATGCCTTGGTAACACCACACTTGGAATACTCATCCAGTTTTGGTCCCTACAGTATTAAAAGATGTTGAGACTCTAAAGAGAATGCAAAGAAGAACAATAAAGATGACTAGGAGACTGGAGGCTAAAACATACAAAGAATGGTTGCAGAAATTGGATAATATATAATTTAATGAAAGGAGGAACTAGGGGTAATATAATAGCAATGTTCTAATATCTAAGGGGCTGCCACAAAGAAGAGTGGGTCAACCTATTGTCCAAAGCCCCTGAAACAATGGATGAAAGATAATCAAGGGGGGAACCAAGCTAGAATTAAGATGGAATTTCCTGACAGTTTGAACAATTAATCATCAGAACAACTTGCCTCCAGAAGTTATGGCTGCTCAACTCTGGATGATTTTAAGAAGAGATTGAACAACCATTTGTCTGAAATAGTATAGGGTTTTTGCCTGAGCAGGGGTTGTACTAGAAGACCTCCAAGGTCCCTTGCAACTCTATTATTCTGCTAAAACATTTAAGAACTAACAGATGGAAAGAAATGTGACTTTATAATTGCTCCTACTTAAGCAGATTCTGCAGCCAAAGGCATGGAAGAGAAAGATCTAACATCTAACATCTAACTGCTGGTACTCTGCAAATTTACTTGTCGAGTGACAAAGATAGACATCAAATCTGATTGATTGATTGATTGATTGATTGATTAATCCATTCATTCATCCATTCAACAGCCTATTCTTTGTTTATGTGTTCATTGAATCACTAGAGTTTTGTTAGTCACAAATCACTATGAAGACTGGAACTCATCGTGATTAGTTAACAATTCTGAAGTACCATCAACACTGCCTTCGTTCCTGATTACATAGACCTGCTACATAGATTTGTTACATTTTCTTCCTCTTTCAAGCCAATGGCTGAACATGTGTAAAAATGAACAGATTTAAAAAAATGAAGATGTGTTAGGATATTAAATGTAGTAGTTGCAACAGTAAAATGTACAATAGGCCAGAACCCACAACTGTAGTTGATTGGTTGGAGAATGCTGGCTCATGCTTGAGGCAATCTACACTATGATTGGTTGCTGTGGGTGTAAAGGAGTTTCCCTTACCCCCACCCACCCCTGCCTTTTCATTCTGTGTGCTCTGTATACTGTTTGCTGAACCTCATTATGTTCCTTTGTTCTTATCTGTGGTAAATATCCATGTTAAATATATTTATTTATATAAACATACAAGTTGGTGTCAGTGTCTCCGACTTCATTTGGACAGCTTGCTGTGCAGTTCCTCAACAAGTTGAATTACAGAACTTTAACTTCTCAGGGTTTGGCTGAAACCTAGATTCAAGTTCATTTCCACTCAAGTAGGGACCATTTTGTATGTGCCATGCTCAGCTATTAAATTATGGCCTTTCCCAAGAGTAATCGCAATAGCTCTTAGGCCAGTGGTGTCAAAATCACAGCCCAGGAGCCAGATCCGTCCCATGAGGTACTTAGATTTGGTTTGCAGAGCTACCCTGGAAACAGTGAAAGATGGTGGGCCAGAGGTGCTTTTGCCAGCGAAAATTGGCTCCTGAGCTCCGTTTTCAGCTGCCACAGCCTCCTGCAACCCTCTGCCAGTGAAAACAAAGCTCAGGAGCCTGTTTTCACTGACAGAGTGCTCAGACCACCCCAGGTGCCCCCGACAAGAGTGACGTCAAGCTGGCCATGCCCACCCTAGCCATGCCCAACCCAGGCCCCCCGAAGTCAAACACAACCCTGTGGCCCTCAATGAAATAGAGTTTAATACCCCTGACTTACACTTAAATACTGCTTCACAGTGTTTTAAAGCCCTTTCTAAGTGGTTTACCATAGCAGCGCATCGCCTCCAACAATCTGGATCCTCATTTTACCGACCTCGGAAGGATAGAAGGCTGAGTGAACCTCGAGCCTGGTGAGAATTGAACTGCTGGCAGTCAGCTGAATTAGTCTGCAATACTGCAATTGTAACCACTGTGCCACCGCAGCATTTGATGGTCAGATTTTCTTAGCTCTGAAGCTCTAAAGGAACCCTGCAGATGGTTTACAGCAGAGATGGTATTCAGCCAGTTCTGACAGGTTCTGAAGAACTGGTAGCAGAAATTTTGAGTAGTTCAGAGAACTGGAAAATAGGCTGGCCCCGCCCCTGCTGCCTCCTAGCTTCACAGCTGAAAGCAGGTTAGTGGGATGGGGAGGGAGTAGGGATTTTGCAGTAACCTTCCCCTGCCACGCCCACAAAGCCATGCCCACAGAACCGGTAGTAAAAATATTCAATTCCACCACTGGTTTTACAGCCTTAAGGAGCAGAATAATGGGGGGAGGGGGGAGGACGCATCCTGAACATTGTGGTATGTATACTTTAAAAATAATAATGACAAGACAGTAGAAAATGGAATTTGGTCACTAAAACAACTGCATTTTGTTAAACCAGACAAGAGTTTCTTCCAATTTGAGTAGTAACTGTTAGCAGCATGTGACATTTCTAGTCCATCCAGGGTGTTAGTAGTACATGACAGGTCAAGCCTGTCACCTTCATAAAAGCAATGAACATCTATCCTTGGCACACAACACTGTTGAATCCCTCTGAGTATTACCAATGTCATACCAAATATTGTCAGCAGTATTTATCTGCTCTTCATCTCTGTCATTCATAGGACGATCAAGAAAATAAAATAAAAAATAAAACCCTACCTGCTTACTTTCCCAAAAAGATAGCTTCTCCTCTTTACTCTCCCCGGTGCTACAAACTGCATAGAAGATCTTTAAAAAAAAAAATCCAGGAGAGTTAATTTGTCCTCCTGGCACTTGTAATTAAAATTACAAATCCTCCCGGGTGGAGTGAGGTGGGGAGAATACCGGTAAAATGAAGGTTATTGTTGTCTCTATTATTAATTAAATATTATCAGATGGTGCAATTTAAAAGAAAAGATCCGCCGCTAGGATTTGATGCTCCCTATTATCCTCATTAGGTAAATGGTAAAATAAAGATGAATGAATTAACAAGGAGATGAATTAATGATTAAGGCAGCCTGGCACACTTTAGATTAGATTCCATTAAGAGTGAGGGGTGAATGTCAGGGTGAAACTGTTGCATCCCATCTGTAATTCAAATACATGTTGAAATGAAAATGAAAATTAAGATTTAATTGAAATGGTTCAAGTCAGAGTGACTGCCAGTCAGTGCATGCATTTCGGAGTTGAGTCCAAAAGTTTTTCTTGATATAGGAACAACTACATATAGATTTTTGTGCTATCTGGGTCCATATTAGGAGTTGGTCAACCCAGGACACTTCCAAATTGATTGATTCATTGACAGATTTAAAATTATGTTTGTGGAATAAGAGAAGAATAAGAAATTAGGTAAGTTAGATAAAACAAATATCAGGAGATTTGCTGATATTTCTATGAACTCCACATAGGCGTCAGGAAGGGCACCCAGCCAGTAAAAGTCTGTAGAGATTCTCAGTCATCCAGGTCATGGTTGTCCCAAAGGTGTGTTTTCCAGAGGCAACTGGACTTTCTTGGGTTTTTTTCTTTTGAAGACGTTTCACTTCTCATCCAAGAAGCTTCTTCAGCTCTGACAGCCGTTCCCCACTATCCTGTCAGAAGTGAAAAAGCTTCTTGCATGAGAAGCAAAACATTTTCAAAAGAAAAAGCAAGAAAGACCATTTGCCTCCTAAAAAAGCACATTTGGGACATCCAGCCAGTAAATGCTCAGCTCCATCCAGTCACCCCGATTCTACCCCAAATTAAGGGACTACAGGGTCATAAAAAAGGAAGGAGATTTACAAATCTGACATCAGAATTAAAGATAAAAGTAGATCTCTCAAACTGAATAAATCATTGGAACTGTGGTTGAATGTTGTTAAACACCACTTCTTCTGATTGCAATTGCCATGGCACAAAATCCCATAACTTTTATAGCAATTAAAAGTCACTAAATAAGAAAGCGACCATTGCTGTTTAGGACTCCCATAAGTGTCTTCTGCTGTCAATGCACTAGGCCAGGGGTCTGCAAAGTCGGCTCTTTTAAGACTGGTGGACTTCAACTCCCAGAATTCCCCAGCCAGCTATGCTGGCTGGGGAACTCTGGGAGTTGAAGTCCACCAGTCTTAAAAGAGCCGACTTTGCAGACCCCTGCACTAGGCACTCAATATGGGAGATGACGCAACTCTGAAGAACATGTGCAAACTCTGTATATGTGAAGTGATGTTGTAATATTTCCCTGCTATCACCTTTGAGGATGGTGCATTAAATCATCCAGATGGTTCTTTTAAAGTAATATGCTTTGTTATAGGAAGCAGCAGAAAAATACCTTCTCCTTGCCAGGTGCTATTCTGCCTTAGCAACAAGACCACAAGCGGTGCTCTCCTTACAGTTCTTCATGCTGGACAATTTAAGTGTAAGATCCGGTTCTCACAATGTTACAAAAATTAGCTGTTATCAAAGCAATTTACAAGAGGCATTGCGGAGTTACTGCAAGAAAATAGACTGCCTTATTTTGCTGTTTCCTTTTTTAATGTGATTGTGAATGTATGTACCTGTGCACAAAAAGACACACAGAGGTTTTTCATTTGCCAGTAATGCTCGCTATAATTCTTATGATGTTACCCAGAGGTGGTATTCAGCAGGTTCTGACCAGTTCTGGCGAATCGGCAGCAGAAATTGTGAGTAGTTCGGAGAACCGGTAAATACCTCCTCTGACTGGCCCCGCCTCCATCTATTCTCTGCCTCCCGAGTCCCAGCTGATTAGGAGGAAATGTGGATTTTGCAGTAACCTTCCCCTGGAATGTGGAGGAAATGGAGATTTTACAGTAATCTTCTCCTATCACGCCCACCAAGCCACACCACAGAACCGGTAGTAAAAGTTTTTTTAATCCCACCATTGATGTAACCATAACATTCCTTCTAAACAATTCTATCAACCAGAATTCTGGGATTCATCTAGAGAGCCAATAGGGAAGTCTAACATCAAGGCCAACATTATTTTCCCTTCCTCTTAATATCACCTGCCTTGATATAAGAAAAGAAAAGTAGAGTCCTCCTGATCATAAAAGCACTAGAAAAGACAGCTATGTGAAATCTCTGCATAGCCAAAGCCTTTTGAAAAACTGTAATGCATTCATTGACATCCTCAGCAGTCTTCTCTATCACCAAAGTTCAACAGCATTATTGCTCTTTCTATCTGGCTTCTTCAAAGTTCAACCTTTGCTTCTATAAAGGGTCACAGGAATACTATGGCTTACATGACATTGATCTCTGTAGGTACAAGGGTAAAGGTAAAGGTTCCCCTTGCACATATACAATACAATACAATACAATAGCAGAGTTGGAAGGGACCTTGTAGGTCTTCTAGTCCAACCCCCTGCGTGGGCAGGAACCTTATACCATTTCAGACAAATGGCTATCTAACATCTTTTTAAAGTCTTCCAGGGTTGGGGCATTCACAACTTCTGGAGGCAAGCTGTTCCAGAGGTTAATTGTTCTAACTGTCAGGAAATTTCTCCTTAGTTCTAAGTTGCTTCTCTCCTTGATTAGTTTCCACCCATTGCTTCTTGTCCTGCCCCCAGGTGCCTTGGAGAATAGTTTGACTCCCTCTTCTTTGTGGCACCCTCTGAGATATCGGAACACTGCTATCATGTCTCCCCTGGTCCTTCTCTTCATCAAACTAGACATACCCAGCTCCTGCAGCCGTTCTTCATATGTTTTAGTCTCCAATTCCCTAATCATCTTGGTTGCTCTTCTCTGCACTCTTTCCAGAGTCTCCACGTCTTTTCTACATCGTGGCGACCAAAACTGTATGCAGTATTCCAAGTGTGGCCTTACCAAGGCACTATACAGTGGCATTAACACTTCACGTGATCTAGATTCTATCCCTCTGTTTATGCAGCCTAGAACTGTGTTGGCTTTTTTGGCAGCTGCTGCACACTGCTGGCTCATATTCAAATGGTTGTCCACTAGGATTCCTAGATCCCTCTCACAGTTGCTACTATTGAGCAAGGTACCACCTATACTGTACTTGTGCATTTGGTTTTTCTTGCCTATATGTAGGACCTTACTTTTTTCACAATTGAATTTCATTTTATTAGATAGTGCCCAATGTTCAAGTTTGTCTAGATCCTTCTGTATCTTAAGCCTATCTTCTGGAGTGTTGGCTATTCCTGCCAGCTTGGTGTCGTCTGCAAATTTGATGAGTTCCCCATTTATCCCCTCATCCAAATCGTTGATGAAGATGTTAAAGAGTACTGGGCCTAAAACAGAGCCTTGGGGGACTCCACTGCATACTTCCTTCCATGTAGATGCAGTTCCATTGAGGACTACACGTTGAGTGCGGTTGGTCAGCCAGTTGCGAATCCATTTGGTGGTGGTGCTGTCTAACCCACAATTTTCTACTTTATCTAATAGTAGGTTATGGTCTACTTTATCAAATGCCTTACTGAAGTCCAGGTAAATTATATCAACAGCATGGTAGTCATTGCCAACTCTAGGGGGCAGTGCTCATCTCCGTTTCAAAGCCAAAGAGCCAGCGCTGTCTGAAGACATCTCTGTGAACATGTGGCCAACATGACTAAATGCTGAAGGCACATGGAACACTGTTACCTTCCCAACAAAGGTGGTCCCTATTTTTCTACTTCCATTTTTTATGTGCCGATCGCAATTTGTGTTGGCAGGAGAGCAGAGGTCGACATCGAGACCCCTCACATGTGGGGTGCCTCAGGGGTCGGTCCTCTCGCCTCTCCATTAAGCCGCTGGGTGAGATCATCCGTGGTTTTGGGGTAGAGTACCATCTTTATGCTGATGACACTCAGCTGTATATATCTACCCCAAACCACCCCAACGATGCCGTAGCGGTGATGTGCCAGTGCCTGGAAGCCGTGCGGATCTGGATGGGAAGTAACGGACTCAGGCTCAACCCGACCAAGACCGAGTGGCTGTGGTTTCCGGCTGCCCGATTCAACCAGCTCACTCCATTGCTGGCCATAGGGGCGAACATCTTGCCCCTGTGGATGGGGCGCGCAATTTGGGTGTCCTCCTGGATTCCCGGCTGTCCATGGAAGATCAAGTGACAGCCGTGGCCAGGAGGGCGTTTTACCAGGTTCGCCTGGTTCGCCAATTGCGCCCCCTATTGGATCGGGATGCCCTGCGCACAGTCACTCATGCGCTCGTGACATCCCGACTGGACTATTGTAACTCTCTCTACATGGGGCTCCCCTTGAGGTGCACCCGGAGACTTCAGCTAGTCCAGAACGCAGCCGCGTGAGCAGTTATGGGAACCGCCAGGTTTACCCATGTAACACCGCTCTTGCGCGAGCTGCACTGGCTACCTGTCGTCTTCCGGGTGTGCTTCAAGGTGTTAATTATCATCTTTAAAGCGCTCCATGGCTCGGGACCTAGCTATCTGCGGGATCGGATCCTGCCTCATACATCCTCACGGCCGATTCGCTCCTACAGAGAGGGACTTCTCCGGGTGCCGTCCACTAGACTTTGTCAGCGGGCGACACCCAGGGGAAGGGCTCTCTCTGTGGCGGGCCCGGCCCTCTGGAACGACCTTCCCCCCGACATTAGGACGACCACGGACCTCCGCTCCTTCCGTCTTAAATTAAAAACACATCTTTTCTGTCTGGCCGGCCTAGGATAGTCTCTCTGTCTCTGGGGTTTTATTGGGAAGTTTTTTAGTATAGCTTAGTTTTAATGGGGAATTTTAGCACAGGTTTAGGTTTAATTTGTTTTTTAAAGAAATGTTTGTATATATTTATTGTTTTTTATTCTTCCTGTGCACCGCCCCGAGTCCCTATGGGGAGAGGGAGCGGTTTACAAATATTAAATATTATTATTATTAAATATTATTATTAACCTTATACCATTTCAGACAAATGGCTATCTAACATCTTTTTAAAGACTTCCAGGGTTGGGAGTCTTTAAAAAGATGTTAGATAGCCATTTGTTTACTTTATTGTTGATGGTTGATCATAAAAGATAGAAGTCATCTATTAGTTCAACATCTTCAGGGTCAAGACTAAGGCTTGCATTGCAGACAAGAACTGTTCTTGATATACCTACTGTATCTTAATGATAAAACCTATTCGCCTTTCATTTCCTGAGCAGTAAACATCGTGATCTTGTGACTGAAAGTATCCAATCCCATTTCATCTCACCTCACCGATGCCTAAAATGTCAACCTGCAGTCATTTCATTTCATTTATCACTCCGTTGTGCTTTCCTGTTTTTACATTCCATATTCTCACTGCAATTTTGTATTTGCAGGTTCAGATTTTCCTTTCTTGTACAGCAACATCAGTGGTAGGTCCCTAACCAGTTTACTACCAGCTCTCTGAGAGGGCATTTTGTCTGCCACAAATTGCTGCACACGCGCAGTTGACTGAAAGCTGTTCTGTGCATGTGCAGAAACATGCCAGCGATGGCAGAAGAGACCGGGGAAATGGTTCGGGGGCGTGGCAGGCCTGGGTCACTGCCAGTTCCAGTGATCCAAGCCACTGTACCACTACCGGTTTGGTCGAACCGGTCTGAAACAGTAGGAAGCTACCAATGGGCAACATCAACAACTAGCTATCCTGATGCTTTAATGCAACCATGTTATAAATACCACTAGGACTCTGAAAAACCCTCCAGTCTTCCTGGGGAGTATGTTGTGAACCATCCATCATAGAGCACCGCACTGTCCATCCTTTTATGTTTTCTATCCCTGCAGAGAAGTCTTTTTGCACCTTTGCCTTCTTCCACACACTATAAATGGATACCTTCCTTTGCCATTATCATTAAAGGGATCATCTTCTGCCAGTACCTTCTAACATCAGTGCTGCACAATAGAGGTGGCTGCTTACTTTAGCTGGGCAATGGGATGATCTTCAAGCCTTATGGGACTTTGTAGGAAATGTCCACTTTTGATATGTATTCAGGATTGAGGCAACCTTGAATGCCTCCATGCCATGATGAAGCAACACAGCAGGATTTGGCAGTGTGTTTTTGGTGGGGATGAATTTCATCAAGGACTGTTACTATTGCCCAGAAGCTCTTCCTGTTAATTCTCTGACAGATAAATCATTATGGGTTTTTTTTTACAATGAAATACACTCCATCAGGATTTGACACAGATCCATCTACATATTTCTCTTGTATTTTAGAAAGAAAATGGAAATCATCTCAAACAGAGCTTTTCCTTTGAAGCCTAACCACCTCAAGCCATGAAATTTAACAAGAACTTCTCCTTCCTCTTCTTCTGTAGAATATAGGAGATATCATAGCCAGTGATATCATAGCAGACAGGCATCTGCAACAGATGTGCTCTGCTTGTATTTTCTCTATAATTCAAAGTGGACTTAATCTATGTAAAGTATCAGCTAGTAAAATTCTGAAAGGCAAGACTGATGAACTGGAATACCAAGAAACATTATTGTCTTCTATTTGTCAAGATGAAGACTTCTTGACTAGTAATATAGATGTTATTACTCACCACAAGCAGAAGAATCATGTGAAGCTTAGAACTTAACTAAAATATCAGTGTGAAGACCGCTGACACCATTTTGTCACCGAAAGCAAAATGATCACAACCATTTGCCTCAGATCTTGGTTGATTCAAAAAATGTTCTACAAACCTAAATGAACTAAAAAGCCTACAGTTGAATTTATCAATTACTTATCAGGATCCAATCTGATGGGTCACAGGATCAGAGGTTTAATCTTCTGAGCTTTCAGATTCATGCTGAAGCCCAACTTTAGGGCACTTCTCTCTAGCAGAGTTTGTGCTTTGTGCTATCTACATGTTCTGGTAGAGAGAGGTTCCCTGATTATGGGCTCCAGCACAATTCCAAAAGCTCGGAAGATTACACCCCTGGTCCTGATGACCTACCCAGATTAGATCCTGCACCCTGGGATACATATATCCCAAAGATGTTTTTTCAAGAGGTAACTGAACTTTCTGGTTTCTCTTTTCATCCAAGAAGCTTCTTCAGCTCTGACCTGAAGAAGTTTCTTGTATGAGAAATGAAACATCTTCTAAGAAAAAGCAGAAAAGTCCAGTTGTCTCTTGAAAAAGCACCTTTAGGACAACTATGACCTGGATGACTGAGAATCTCCATAGACACTGGACCACCTTCATTTGTAAGGTTGTGATTATTAGGTGAGTTCACCCTGAGAGATACAGAATGTCTCTTACCTATTTTTTTCTATCAGTATGTATCTTGTCTCTCAGGTATCCCAAATCAAGATGAAATGGAAGGACCTAAAAGAATCTTCAGATCTGCCAGCCATAGCCCTTCTTACTCACCTGTGTGGACACAAATCATTCTGCAAGATAAGAGTTCCATGTTATTAAACATAAATTTGTGATCTTGTGGTATAAGGTAAAGGATCTCAGAGTTCAGGTGTTGTTGCCAATGCTTCCCACTGGAGGCAAAAGAAAAGGAATTTATTTTTCAGATGAATTCTTAGTTGCAATGTTGATACAAGCAATGGAGAGTTTCGTTTCACAACAATAGAACACACTCCAGGCAGGAGGAACTACTTTGCTCTTTAAAAAGGAAAGGACATCTCTGGAAGATGGATGCTAATTTGATCTAGAGGGCTTTAAACTAGAACACAAGGAATCGGGAGTTATAAGATCATTGATGAGTAATGAACTGACAAGAAGGCAATAGTGCAGCAAACTCTGAAACTATTAGTTTAACGAAGAAATAAAAGTAGTATAATACAATACAATAGCAGAGTTGGAAGGGACCTTGGAGGTCTTCTAGTCCAACTCCCTGCCTAGGCAGGAAGCCCTGTACCAAACAAATGGCTATCTAACATCTTCTTAAAAACTTCCAGTGTTGGGGCATTCACAACTTCTGGAGAAAAGCTGTTCCACTGATTAACTGTTCTAACTGTCAGGAAATTTCTCCTCAGTTCTAAGTTGCTTCTCTCCTTGATTAGTTTCCACCCATTGCTTCTTGTCCTACCCTCAGGTGCTTTGGAGAATAGCTTGACTCCCCCTTCTTTGTGGCAGCCTCTGAGATATTGGAACACTGCTATCATGTCTCCCTTCGTCCTTCTTTTCATAAGACTAGACATACCCAGTTCCTGCAACCATTCTTCATATGTTTTAGCCTCCAGTCCCCTAATCATCTTTGTTGCTCTTCTCTGCACTCTTTCTAGAGTCTCCACATCTTTTTTACATCGTGGCGACCAAAACTGGATGCCGTATTCCAAGTGTGGCCTTACCAAGACATTATAAAGTGGTATTAACACTTCACATGATCTTGATTCTATCCCTCTGTTTATGCAGCCTAGAACCATGTTGGCTTTTTTGGCAGCTGCTGCACAATGCTGGCTCATATTTAAATGGTTGTCCACTAGGATTCCAAGATCCCTCTCACAGTTGCTACTATTGAGCAAGGTACCACCTATACTGTACCAGTGCATTTTGTTTTTCTTGCCTAAATGTAGAACCTTACTTTTTTCACCATTGAATTTCATTTTGTTAGATAGTGCCCAATGTTCAAGTTTGTCAAGATCCTTCTGTATCTTAAGCCTATCTTCTGGAGTGTTGGCTATTCCTGCCAGCTTGGTGTCATCTGCAAATCTGATGAGTTCCCCATTTATCCCCTCATCCAAATCATTGATGAATGAGGGGATAAATAATAATATAAAGCAAAAGGAAACAGAATGCACAAGGCATGTGTAACAAGCAAGGTGAGCTAGATATTATGAGGCACAAAGGAAAAGATGATATAATATGAGCTTGATTGGTAGACCTCATTTCAGAGATGCAGGCAACACAGGGGAGGAAGTGGTATAGCACTGTATCTCATTCATGGATTTGTATTTGTACAGAGGTCCACTGAAATCATGGTAATATGAGGGCTGAAAGCATCTAGGTTCAGATACTTGGCAAGCAAGCAGAAGGCACTTTTTGCTAGGTTTCTGCTACGGACCACAAACAGGAAAGAGATGGAGATTTATAAAAACAGATAGTTGAAGCCTCAAGAATTATGAAGTGGTTGTGACAGCATATTTCAACGATGCAGTTATGTATTGGAAGACTAGCTCTGCCAAACTCAACATGTCATTTAAATTCTTCACTTGTGTTGGTCCTAGGTTTCTCTTTAAAAGATTGAGATGGATACTAGGGGAGATGCCAGCTTGGATTGGGTCTTAACCAACAATGAGGAATTGATTGAAGATATTACAGTGGTGGGAACTTTGGATGGAAGGAAACATAGTATGGTCCTAATCCAACACTTTAACCACCATCTCCCATTGCGTCCTATGGCTTTTGTTGGCCCTTCTCTCTCACATCTAAGCAAAGTGGAAATCATATCATTAAAATAAAAATAGTTAATAGGTTGCAATCCATAGAACCTTGTATCATGTTAAGTGTGTCCATCTCACACATGGTTGAGTAATTCTGGGAAAGGGACCTGGAGAGCTTGGCCTCTATCTGTTGTGTTAGAAACAACACTTGGATCAGTAGGACCAGGACAAAAACCAAGTTCCCATAGTTCCCATATATTTTCTCAATTCTGTCAATTTAGTGGCAATGTTAGAGGGCTTTATACACATCTTCAAAGTTTGGGGAAGGGATATACACTGTATAGCGTACAATAGCTATAATGACTAAGCAAAGATATTTAAAGCAGAGGTGTCAAACTCAAGGCCTGTGGGCCAGATGCAGACCATGGGGCCACCCTGGAAACAATGAAGGACTGGCTGATGGTGCCCCTGCCAGTGAAAACAAAACTCAGGAGGGCCACCTGTACCCCTCCTGAGCTCTGTTTTCACCAGCGGAGGCTGCAGGAGGCCGTTGCAGCCAAAAACAGAGCTCACGAGGTTCACACACAGCCCTCCCGAGCTCCACTTTCACTGGCAGCAGGTTGCAGGAGGTTCTCACAGCTGAAAACAGCACTCATAAGGGGCGTGCACAACCCTCCTGAGCTCTGTTTTCATTGGCAGAGGATTGCAGGAGGCTGTTAGAGCAGAAAATGGAACTCAGGAGCCCATTTTCACTGGCAGAGCAGACAGCCACCTTAGCCACCCCTGACATGAGTGACATTGAGCTGGCCACACCCTCCCTGGCCATGCCCCCACCCCCCAAGATCAAACACAACCCTGATGCAGCACTCAATGAAATTGTATTTGACATCCCTGATCTAAAGTCTTGTCTTGTTTTTGCAACAAAAGATTAAAATATCTACTTCTCTAGAAAACAATCCACACTTCATTTGTCTTTCTACCCAAGATTCTTGCAATTAATTCTAGCATTCATTTTGGTGTCTCAGCTGTTCGGGGGTTACAAATGCTGCTGCTGTCTTTATTTGTCATTCGTTTTATGCCATGAAGGAAGCACAAAGTGTCTATTGCTGTTCCTTTGACAGATCATACTCCACATACTGGTTAAATCACCAGAAAAACCTCTTATTTTAGGTGGGCAAAATATTGCCTGGACATTTTAACGTATGTCCCTGAAACTGGCAAGAATGGATAAATGAAATAAAATCAGAATGCCAGGAAATTACCTTAGTTCATTCATTCAGTGGGAACCGTAGGTCTGTGGAATACGATGGCCGATATCTATTTATGATAGAATCGATCACTTCCTGAGCTTGCTGCTTTCTCCTGAATTTGGTTTGTTGCACCTTTTTCTTTCTTGGTTGCTTAGGCTAACTTGGAACAGAAAAGGAGTTCAGAGAAAGAGATGCCAAAGTCTGGTTCCTCATACTATTAACAAATAAACAAATTTGCACCATACTAGCAAACAGTCCTTAATGTGGATTTTGCTTGGACTGAAGAGGAGACACCCCTCTCCCACAAAGTTTCCATTTAGTCTAGAACAGGGGTTTCCAACCTTTGCAACTTTAAGTCTGAAGGACTTCAGCTCCCAGAATACTCCATACAGCAAAGCTGGCTGGAGAATTCTGGGAGCTGAAGTCCTTCAGACTTAAAGTTGCAAAGGTTGGAGACCCCTGGTCTAGAACACAATCCTTTCAATGGCTCCAAGAAAGCTCCACTTTCTTTTTTGCACTACTCAAGTGACCCTGATGACACAGATAAACCTCCAGGTGGCCTTAACAACTTCCTGTTGGAACTGTTGAAAGGACTGTGTTGTAGACTGGAGATAGATGATGTTGTATCTCTCCCCTCTGTTGAGAGAGGGATATTCAATTTTGACACAGATGGCCCCTTTGACCCTCTTTCAAACCAGCAGTCCTCTCTGTCCAAAGTGTGGCCTTTGCTGTCTTCAAAAGAGTGGACTTTGTTTTTTAGATCGACTTCATCTATCTCTAGTTCCACCCTCATTTGCACCACTCAGGTAACCCTGACGACACAGATAAGCCTCCAGGTGGCCTTAACTACTTGCTAAAAGAATGCAAATGACCAGCTGTCTGCAAGGAGTATAAATCCTTTCATTCCCCACCATCCAGTCAGAGCTGAAGAAGCTTGTTATATGAGAAGTGAAACATCTGGAAAGAAAAACCAGACAGTCCAGTTGCCTCTTGAAAATGCATCTTTGGGAAAACCATGACCTGGAGGACTAAGAATCTCCACAGACAAAGGAATGGCATATAGAAAGGAAGTTGTGCCAGACAGAGAGGCATGGAGAGTGTTGATCCATAGAGTTGTTCTGACTTAGGCTTCCCCAGCAGCACAAAGTCGAGTCCTTGTCCTGATAAACCCCTTTTATTTAATTTACAGTGAATTCCTCTCCAACAAAGTCACGGCCGCCAGTCTTTCAAGATAGTTCACAATTACCGACCTTTATCAGGCTCGGAGAGTAACCAGGCTGATATCTTTCAGACACCATAATACTTGGCAAGAATGCAGGAATGAACTAATTGTCCCCTGTAAACACCCCTCCTCTTTAGCTCCTCTTTTATTCTTTATGGAAGGGGCCATTCACTGTCCATCTGTGGCTTTACTCCCAAGTCGACCCTTGTTCCTTAGCTGTTCCCTTCGTCTGGCAACTCTGCACATGCGCACACTGGGAACAGCCTCCAGCTGTTCCTTTGCCTCACTGATGTCTGACTTCAAAGGCAGCTGATAACTGTCAAATGGCCCTGGCCCCATCTGTGCTTCTGATGCAGAGCACTCGTCAGAGCCTTCCCCAGACTCCAGGACTGGCCCATGTTCCTTCCCAACCTCCTCACTATCTGAATCTGCTGCCAACTCCACCGGCTACTGGCAGCCCACAACATGAGTGGCTGAGGGTCAGACACAACTGAATAGCTGACAATGACAATGATATAGGAGTATAAAGGAAGGAACATCCCTCTAGAGAAAATAGATGAATATCTAAACAAAGAAAATTTACCGAAGCTTAACAAGGAACAGAGACAGATTACGAATGGGCCTGTGATAATAAAGAGAGGTTCTGAACCTCTAAAAATGATTCAATTAGGTGCCTGGATCAGATTGATTATCAGGTTCTTTTTATAAATATTTTGAGGATGAACGTTTACGAACTTTACAAACCATGATGAACTCCATCCTACAGGGAGGAAAGATACCAGATAATTGGAAAGAGGTCAATATAGCACCAATACCTAAAGAGGGACAAAAATGAACCTTAACAAGAAACTATAAGCTGATCATTATTGAATAATGACCATGAATTATGATTCTGGTAGACTGAAAATAATTTTACAAGAATTTATTCGTGAGGATTAATGTTGGGTTTTTACCTATAAGACAGTTAAGGGACAATGCTAGAAATGTGTTGAACATTTCGGAATGTTTAGAGCAACATAATGAAAAACAAGCTGTACTGATTTTCCCGGGGAAGGTCTTTGAAAATTTGAACTGAGCTTTCTTATTCAAGGTTTTGGAAGAGATAATTTTAAAGAGTAGACAAGATTGCTTTAAACTTTACAGAAAGCACAAATACTTGTTAATGGAGCTCTTAACACAACCCCACAAGACACAAAAAGAAAAAAAAGACAGGGATACTTTCACTTTTCACTTTATTCATACTTTTATACCGCCCTCTCTCCCAAATGGGACTCAGGGCGGTGCACAGGAATAAAAATAAAATATACATATACAGACAACAAGTAAGTTTAAAATTAAATTAAATGAATTTGACCCGTGCTAAAACTTAATTTAAAAACCCAGCTAAAAATTCAATAATAAACATAACTATGTCAGGCCGGCCACGTGGAAGAAGTGTGTTTTAAGTGCTCGACGGAAGAGGCGAAGGTCCATGATTGTGCGGAGGTCGGGGGGCAGGTCGTTCCAGAGGGCTGGGCCAGCCACAGAGAAGGCCCTTCCCCTGGGGGCCGCCAGCCGGCACTGTCCGGCGGACGGCACCCTGAGGAGGCCCACCCTGTGGGAGTGGACAGGCTGGGTGGAAGTATGTGGCAGGAGGCAGTCCTGCAAGTAGCCAGGTCCTATGCCATGGAGCGCTTTAAAGATGGTCACTAAGACCTTGAAGCACACCCGGAAAGCCACAGGCAGCCAGTGCAGCTCGCGCAGGAGAGGTGTTATATGGGAGTATCTAGAGACTCCCAAAATCCCCCGCGCGGCCACATTCTGCACTAACTGAAGCCTCCGGGGGCACCTCAAGGGAAGCCCCATGTAGAGAGTATTACAGTAGTCCAGGCGGGAAGTGACGAGAGCCTGAGTGACTGTACGTAAGGCGCCACGATCCAGAAAGGGGCGCAACTGGCATATCAGGTACCCACTGTCTCCTCTCTTGTTTATTTTAGTTCTTGAAATACTGAACTGAGATATAAGATAAGATGAGAGGCCTGTGGGAGTAAAGATTTTAAAAGAAACTTATAAATTAAGGGGCTTTGCACATCACTTGTTTTTTGAATCTGGATGTTCCTTTAAAAGGGAATTGAAATCAATGGGCAAATTATAAGAATTTCAATTTGAGATTATAAACTGGAAATATGAAAATAGATCAAACAAAAATAATGAATAAAAAGAGTTTTAAGATTGAGAACAGGGTAAAATATCTGGGTATCACTATAACGAATATGAATTGTATGTTATTTCAAAATAACTACATTAAGACATTGAATGAAGTTAAAAAGATATGTTAAGATGGGAGAAACTATAACTGTCAATTTCTGTGATAAAAAAGAATGTCTTGCCTAGAATGATGCTTTTGTTCCAGACAATACCTGTTTTGACAACTGATGCACCACTTAAACAATGGCAGAAGGATATATCTAAATTTGTGAAGCAGGGGAAAAACACAAGTTAAATATAAGGTGTTACAAGATGCAAAGGATAGAGGAGAATTGGGTTTCCCCAATTTGAAATTCTATCTTTCAGCCTGCTGTTTGGTTCGGAATAAAGAATGGATCTTGCTGAAAAATAGAAGGATATGGCCTGATATGTGGGCAGTTGGATACTTCTGGTATGGTAAAAGGAAAGAGATGCTCAAAATCCCTGGGTTTTATGCCCTCTCTGGTCTTTGAACTTCCTGGGGCACAGGGAGAGTATCCTGATTGGTTGATGTCAGAGGTTATAGCTAGCTTTGTAGGTTGTCTGTGTGCTAAGTTTGGTTGAAACTTTGTGGGTGGTGCAATGAAGGGCAATGAAATGGTATAGACCTTGGTTATGTCGAATAGACTGGCCCAGGCCTTAATGGCCCATTGACAAAGGTGGGATGGTAGTCTTTATGGCCTTCTAAAAGGCCTATAGAATTGGTGCCATCCATATCGTTGTTCTATAAGACATAAATCTCTGTGACAAAGATCCAGAAAAGCTCCAGAAAATGTGAATAACTCAACATAGAGACCATAATGATGACCAAGGTCCCACCTGTATTTTTAGGCACAGGCTAATTCACATAGCCCCTCTTGACATTTTCCCACACACCCACAACACTCTCCTTGCAGATGTTCCTGATCCATTCTATCACTACTAGTATACTATGGACAGAGATACATCCTTAGTTTTGTATCTTTTGAATACTTGATTCCCTCAGCTGATCCTCATTTCTACTGGGTAAAAGCTATTTATAGCCTCAGCTATTTGGTTGATTCATTGGCTTTGGCTAGTTCAATAATTGTGGTGAGTGGGGTGTTTGTATGTGGAATTTCATCTATGTTCTATTTCTTGTGCAGAACAGATTTAGTGTTCCCAGGTTACTTTAAAAAACCTAGCAGAAAAATAGTGGAGGATTTGCTGCAACTCTCCTGTTTTCTGCATGTATTGGCAAGAAGCCATAATTGGTTTATCTGTAGCAAGAAAGCAACACTACACCTCAGTTGTGATATTATCTGCCCTTGCCCTTCTTTTTTTTTTAATGAAAAAAATGTTCACTCTCTTGCTCACACACACATTTCATACTGATTTTTTGTTGTTGTTTCAAAAGTGTTGGGAGTGCATCAAATGGCTACCCTGAAGAGGGTGTGATTTACAGTCATTATGAAGGCAGCGTCATGGGAAGGGTAGCCAAGTACAGAAAATTCATTTATCAAACAACAAACGGATCATATTTCCACCAATCCTTCCAGATGGCTAGGTTAATCCATACTACTCTGATTTAGCTGTACCTCTTTTCCTGAGCAAGTGATCACATTGGGTTGCAGCCATCCTCCAAAGACAAATAAAGGTGAAGCTGAAGTTGAAGAGTTCCCTTGATTAGATTCCAATTACTCACTTTTTGTCATTCTTAATACCAATGGGAATATGGTGTCTGTAAGTATTACGTTGCCATCAGAGGTAGTATTATACAATACAATAGCAGAGTTGGAAGGGACCTTGTAGGTCTTCTAATCCAACCCCTTGCGTGGGCAGGAACCTTATACCATTTCAGACAAATGGCTGTCTAACATCTTTTTAAAGACTTCCAGGGTTGGGGCATTCACAACTTCTGGAGGCAAGCTGTTCCAGAGGTTAATTGTTCTTACTGTCAGGAAATTTCTCCTTAGTTCTAAGTTGCTTCTCTCCTTGATTAGTTTCCACCCATTGCTTCTTGTCCTGCCCCCAGGTGCCTTGGAGAATAGTTTGACTCCCTCTTCTTTGTGGCACCCTCTGAGATATCGGAACACTGCTATCATGTCTCCCCTGGTCCTTCTCTTCATCAAGCTAGACATACCCAGCTCCTGCAGCCGTTCTTCATATGTCTTAGTCTCCAGTCCCCTAGTATTCACTTACCTTTCCTACTGGTTCACAAATGTGAGTGTGCACGTGTGCTCGTTTCATTCTCATGCATCACCTCCATGCATGTGCTTTTGGCAAAAAAAAAAAGGGCCAAAATGTGATGCCATAGAGCCGGGAAGGGTGGGCATGACCACCTGTGATTACCGCTACAGGTTCAGGCAAACCGGTTCGAACCAGTAGAATACCACCTCTGGTTGCCATACCTGGCAACATTTGACAAGCATCACAAATAAGCATTAGCAAATAGCAAAGCAACATTTGATAAACATTAATTTTGGAGAAGCACTACAATCATTCTCAAGTATTGTTATGTCTCTAAGTTTTTAATGTTAATAATTGGAAAGGAAATAAACCTCTTTCCACTTCCTTATCTCTTCTCCAATCCTTATTCCAATCTCCTCCTTTAGTCATGTTGGTGCTGTAGAAATGAGAAGAGGACAGAGAAATAGCTCCCTTCATCCAGTATGCTAGATATGAATCCAGTACAAGGAACCCAATGTCTGACTAAAACCAAAAGGGGTTTTTCAAAAAAAAAAAAATATCTAGCATGATTCTTACAGAGTGGTCTTTAACAAGATTTGTGGAAAATTCAAGATGAATATCTGGAAGTCATCTTGAGAATACAAGAATTCCAGCAACAGAAGTATATTCCATTTAGAACCAATATATTCCGATTTACAGTTGATCAGAGACTTTGTAAAATGTTCTTTCTTGCATTTCTCCAATGATCCAATGAGGAGGCAGCCCGCTTCACTGTTAAGTTTTTAATTGGCTGTTTACATAATGGTATTCTGAATCTATCTGTAGAAGGACCACGTCAGGCCTGGAAGCCATCTTTGACATTGGGCCTTCAGGCCTGCCACATTTTCTGCTGTGGGAAAATGGGATGGGAGATTATATGGCGTATGGGAGATATATAGTCAGAGTAACATTCATTTCTCAGAGAATCAAGGCCCTCTTGACCTGCACCTGGAGTGGTGTGACTGGGAGGCATCTCCAGTTTTGGATGGTATCTGATTGGACCATGTGATAGATATGTGAGTGCTGGGCAGGGGCTTGAACTTTCTTTTGGGTGGGGAAAACCTGGAAACTTTCAGATTCAGGTTTTCCCAGATGTGCCAATGTGACATTTGTAATAAAATGAAACTTTGAGGAATCTCAAGCCTTGGATTATTTTTTGTTGTTACTTGGAATCCTGACATTAACCTGAATCCTCATTAAAAACTCTACCAGCTCCCCCAAACTCCAGGGTGCTGTCCGGAGTCCTGAGCCCTAAATGTCAACCCGGAGCCAGGGTGGCGTGAAGACTCAGGGAAGATGGAGGTAACAGACCAACCATTAGTTTCTCCAATGTTGCTACCCATTTCAGTAATGCTGGGAAACTGTAATCCCCAGCAATTTTGGCAACAGATGCACAGCCATAGCAGTTTGTCAGGATTCAAAGAATAGACAAGGAGAAATTAGCATCCACTATCCCAGTGTAGCTTCCAGAGTAGCTAGGAAAACAAAGTATCTTGATGCTAAAAGATTAGAGTTGTAAAAGTCTATCAGAGTCCTTATGACATTGTGGAATAGGCATGTTCCAAATTGGGTTTTGAAGAGGTGGGTATTTTTCAAGCTATGAAATAATATTTGCATTGCTTTTCTGAATGCAGTTTAAAATAGTGATAAGGGAAAAATTGTTCACTTCCCATTTGTACAAAAGCATATATATTGTAATGATACATTTTAAAAAACTGTTGTTCAAAATCTGTTCTTTCCTGAATGAGTTCTGCAACTTAAAAAAGGGTGGGGAGAGGAAAACATTAAAAAAAATTGTCCTCAATTGCATATATTTATGAAAAAATATGTATTATATCTAGGTAAATAACTTGCAAATTTTTACATTAGGCAACATTGCAATAATGTGCATGCTTAGGAAACTATGCCCACAAATACAAGTTTTATTTTTTTTAAAATCGAGTGCAGCAAATTGACACATTTGCAAACTTAAGAGGAACAAAAGCTGATAAATTTACCTATTTCTAGTACTGAGCTTGACTGGGTGTGACTGTGTAATAAAAAGATATGCCTTGAAGTTTTTACATCCTATTTTGGGACTTGAACAGTGGCATGTGTTAATTAAGGATTATTTTATTTAGCTTGCTAAAAACTTCAGGAGGAAGAGTAGATCTGGACTTTGAGAAAACACTTGCTAATACCCATTTTTTAAATAAAAATAAATAAAATCAAAAACTTCTAAAAATATTGATTTAGTGGTTAGTCATTTTCCTCAATAGAATATGTATTCCTCTTAAAAAAAAACAGCAAAAGCTGTTCACTTGAATATAAGCTGTTAAAGGAAAAGGACTGGCGTATAATCCAAACCAGATATTTTGCATTTCCCTTTGCACAAGGGAACCATTTATCAGCTCAAGGGTGTGTGTGTGTGTGTGTGTGTGTGTGTGTGTATGTGTGTGTGTGTGTGTGTGTGAGAGAGAGAGAGAGAGAGAGAGACAGGCAGACAGACAGACAGACAGACTTGGCCTCCTTGATAACACAACCAAAGCCTTACCTTTTAAAAATATATGGTATGCAATGCCCACTTTGATTGTGTAGCCATGGCCATGGCCATGGCCACCATCTTGATTTTTAACCATCACCAGCTAATGAAGGATTTTCTTTGCTTGTTTTTGCTAATGGATTGATCACCACTAGCCCTCTGCAAGGCAACTCGAATGCTCTGTACTGCAGAAGCCACTTTAGTCTGCCTTGCAAAGGTGGTCAAGAAGACTCAATTGCCTCACTGAGGCATCTCATGTTGCTCCAGTGGTGTTCTCCTGCTCTTCATATATCCAGAAAAGACTTGTTTCCTTACAGCAGCCTTTTCAAGTATGAGAATGGTCAGAGAAAGCAATCTGAGCAATGTAAAGTATATGTCAGACCAAAGAACCGAAAACAGCACACGGTATTGATTCTGAGTATTTTCCTTTATTGTTCTTCAATTATAGACAGAATCTTGCCAGACTAAAGCAGCTTTCCACATAAGTATACATATTCTCTAGGAACTCCTAGGGAGGAGCTGTTTTAACCCTTTTTTTGGCCAACCATACATTCCAAGCTATGCTATCTCTTTGTCCTCTGAGATGCAGCCCACCCTCTCTTCTGGGAATCCAGACTACATTCCACCATAGCTTAACAAAACTACATGGCAGGTGTCTGTCACTCTTGAAAAGTGAAGTTTTGTTGCTTTACAAAGGAAATTCAAAGGACTGTTGAAACAAAGCTCCTTCTTAAAGCTCTGCTGGTTTTATTTTTAGTTTGTATCTATCTATCTATCTATCTATCTATCTATCTATCTATCTATCTATCTATCTATCTATCTATCTATCTATCTATCTATCTATCTATCTATCTATCTAATTCCTATAGCACCCACCTCACATTCAAGTGATTGTGGGTGGCATACAACAAGACCTAAAGAATAAATATCAAACATTATTATCAACAGCAAACGTTTAAGCATTAAAGCCTATAAAAACAGCTAAAGCAAAATGAATGAGCAAAGGGGCATTAAGAGTAATAGAGCCACCACACCTGTTGCCCTCTGCTTACTACTTTCCTGTTGCACATTTCCTAACCCATTTTGTTACCTGCTTGTCTTGGCTGATCAATTTTTCTGGAACCCTTCTGCTCCCTCCTTGTGTATCTCCTCTTTCTGAGCTATGACTTCAGAAACTACATTATAAATATTCCAGCTGCTCCTACAGGCGGTATCCAGTTCCAACAAAGAACCCCACTTCTGAAGGATTTACAGCTTGGCTTTAAGAGTGGCGTCAGGATGCAACTTGGCACACACGGTCTCACCACAAGAGTCCCATCTTTGGGGTCATAAATCAATCCAGTTATTTTTAAAAGAGATCATGGCAAAGCATGGAATTATATCACTCCCTGACACTTCCTTCATCTCAACACGTACCTGAATTCCAGAGGCCAGCAAAAAGTCATCGCCTCGATGGATTAACAGTCACTGAAAGTTGATGCACATACCTTTAATAGCATTTATACACTTTCTTATTTTTCTGGAAACAGGCCAGGGGGTTGGGGGGTGGGTGGGACTGGGAGGCAGTTCAAACATAATCTAAACACCTGTGAGGGAAAGAAATGAAGCACTTACGGAACCTAATCCAGTTCAGAGAAAATCGGGTTTCTCTCTAAAAGGAACAGGATTCTCCTTAATTACAGGAGATCAAAGTGGGTATTTTATTTTTAACATTTTTTTTAACAACTGCAAGCACCCTGGTCAGCCAGATAGAAATATCTTGGAGTAAGTTAATTTATATTATATCCCACTGATGGCTAACCCTTTTGCCATTGCCTGACAAAAGCGGGGGGAGCACAGGGGGGTTGTGCATGGGTGTGCCCACACCCATAATTCTATGTGTGTGACACCACCACCACCCATGTGCATGCGACCCCTGTTCTCCCCCTGTTTTTTGCACATGATGGACCTGTTTTTCGCCCTCTCCAGGGTCCAGAGGCTTTCTGCCTCCTGCCCCATACATCCCTTAGACCGATATGCTCCCACAGAGTGGGCCTTCTCAGGGTGCCGTCGGCCGGACAATGCCGACTGGTGACACCCAGGGGAAGAGCCTTCTCTGTGGCGGGCCCTGCCCTTTGGAACGACCTTCCCCCTGAATTGCGTACCATCACCGACCTCCGCCTCTTCCGCCAGTGTTTAAAGACACATTTGTTCCATTCAGCCGGCCTAGCGTAACCTCCACAAATGACTAGTTTAGACAGTTTTAAATTTGGGGATTTTAATTTGTTTTTAGCACAGGATGGGTATTAAATAAGTTTTTTAAATTTTTACTGGATTGTTTATTGTATTGTATTTTAAATTCCTGTGCGCTGCCCTGGGTCCTTTCGGAGAAGGGCGGGGTATAAATTTAATAAAAAATAAAAAAAATGTCCTCCACCCACCCACCTCCGGAGGCTTCTGGAGGCTTCCTTCCTCGTATCTCAGTGAATCCATGGCAAAGGGATCTAAAAGGAACAAATGCATATGCACAGAACAATCTTCATTAAAAATGTAATTTTAATGAAGATTGTTTTCGTATTTATTTTATGAATAGAATAGAATAGAATAGAATAAGCTGGAAGAGACCTTGGGGGGTCTTCTAGTCCAGCCCCCTGCTCAAGCAGGTGAACCTATACTATCTCAGACAATTGACTGTGCAGTCTCTTCTTAAAAACACCCAGTGATGGAGCGTCCACAATTTCTGGAGGCAAGCTGCTCCATTGGTTAATTGTCCTCACTGTTAGGAAGTTTTTCCTTAATTCCAGGTTGCTTCCCTGTTCTCAATTGACAATTGGCATGTATTTGTGACAGTTGCAGGATTCCAGGGCCATGCAATCACAGTTTGCAACCTTCCCATTCAGCTTCCAATAAGCAAAGTCAATGAAGGAAGCCAGATTTGCTTCTTAATTGCATAATTTCCTTAACAACTGCAGTGCTTGCTTAACCACTGTGGCAAAAAAAGTTATTAAAAACAGGATGCAACTCACTTAACAATCACCTTGCTTAGCAACAGAAATTCTAGTCCCAATTGCGGTCAGAAATTGAGGACTATCAGTATGTAAAATCTAATTTAAAAAAAAAATGAAACAGCGAAACACCCCATTTCAACTGCATCTTCTTATAGTCCCCACTTATCCAAGCTGCTGTTTTGGACTGGAAAAAACATCAAACTAAATGGATATTCTGAGCGATACTAAATTATCTCACACTATTACTCAATTTTATCAACAAATCTTTATTTCCAGAATAAGCATATCTAATGATTTAATATCTGACTGTTCATTGCCATAAGCTACTCTTCTATATGATGGGTATACTTTCTTCAGAATGCAACCAATGTTTTTATAATAATAATCTTTATTGTCATTGTAAAAATTACAATGAAATTTTATGTGAGCAGTATAGATACTTTTATGTAATAATCTCTGAGTTTCATATTTTGAACCTATTTCCAAATAATAATAATAATAATAATAATAATAATAATAATAATAATAATAATAATAATAATAATAATAATAATAATAATAAGTCAAAAGCTGAATATAAGAAAAAAGTAATTGAGAAACAAGCTGAAAATTGGAAAAGCAAAGCTATGCATAGCCAATACTTGAAAAGTATTGAAGGCAAAGCTGACCAAAAACTAACTTGGAACTGGTTAAGATCAGGAGTACTGAAAAAAGAAACAGAAGGCTTTATTTTGGCAGCTCAAGAACAAGCCTTAGCCACAAACTGCATGAAGGCAAAAATTCAACATGTTACCACCAACAGCAAATGTCGTCTCTGTAATGAGAAAGATGAGACAGTTGACCACCTGATCAGTGGGTGCAGCAAAATTTCACAAACTGACTACCTACAACGCCATGACTGTGTTGCTAAGATCATTCACTGGAAATTGTGCCAGAAGTTTGGATTTGAGTACAGCAAAAATCACTGGGAACATCAGGTTGAGAAAGTTTTAGAGAATGAGAAAGTCAAGATCTTGTGGGTCTTTAGAATTCAGACTGACAGGCACTTGTCCTACAACACACCTGATATAACAATAATTGAAAAGAAAAAAGTATGGTTCGTTGACATTGCAATACCTGGTGATGCACGAATTGAAAATAAGCAGCAAGAAAAAATCACAAAATATCGGGACTTGCAAATTGAAGTTGAGCGACTATGGAAGAGAAAGTCGTGTGTTGTCCCGATTGTTATTGGAGCCCTTGGAGCAATACCTAGGGAACTGCTTTGCTATGTGAGGTTCTAGGTTTGCCAGACTTGAGCATTCTGACTCTACAAAGGGCCAACCTGCTTGGAACAGCTTATATGTAGGGTCGAGCAGAGGAATTTGGTGTTTATCTGCAGGATAAAATTGCTCAGATTCGGAATGAGTTGATCTCCACCGAGAGTGGTCTAGAGGGATCGTCGGAAGCTGGTCTTGAGATACCATTCTGGGAGGAGTTTGACTCTGTTGCTTCCGAAGATATGGACAGGTTACGCGGGCGACTGAGAGCCACCACATGTTTATTGGACCCGTGTCCCTCCTGGCTTGTACTGGCATCCTGGGAGGTTACACGAGGCTGGGTCCAGGAATTAGTGAATGCTTCATTGAGTGAGGGGTTCTTGCCTACTGTCCTTAAGGAGGCAGTGGTGAGACCTCTCCTCAAGAAGCCTTCCCTGGACTCAGCATTGTTAGTAAATTATCGTCCGGTCTCCAACCTTCACTTTCTGGCGAAGGTTGTAGAGAGTGTGGTGGCACAACAGTTTCCCCGTCATCTGGAGGAAATTGATTATCTGGACCCGTGCCAGTCTGGCTTCCAGCCCGGGCATAGCACTGAGATGGCATTGGTCGCGTTGGTGGATGATCTCTGGAGGGCCAGAGATGGGGGTTGTTCCTCCATCCTGATCCTTTTAGATCTCTCGGCGGCTTTTGATACCATCGACCATGGTATCCTATTGCATCGGCTGGAGGGGTTGGGGGTGAGGGGCACCGTTTTACGGTGGTTCTCCTCCTACCTCTCCGGCCAATCGCAATTTGTGTTGGCAGGAGGGCAGAGGTCGACCTCGAGACCCCCCACTTGTGGGGTGCCTCAGGGGTCGGTCCTCTCGCCGCTCCTGTTCAACACATATATGAAGCCGCTGGGTGAGATCATCCGTGGTTTTGGGATAAAGTATCATATCTACGCTGACGATATGCAGCTGTACTTTTCTACCCCAAACCACCCCAACGATGCCGTTGAAGTGATGTCCCGATATCTGGAAGTCGTACGGATCTGGATGGGAAGTAACAGACTCAAACTCAACCCATCCAAGACCGAGTGGCTGTGGTTTCCGGCGTCCCGGTACAACCAGTTGATTCCATCACTGGCCATAGGGGGCGAACATCTAGCCCCCGTGGATAGGGCATGCAACTTAGGCGTCCTCCTGGATACCCGGCTGTCTATGCAAGACTATGTGACGGCCGTGGCCAGTGGGGCGTTCCACCAGGTACGCCTGGTGCGGCAGTTGCGTCCCCTTTTGCACCGGGATGCACAGTCACTCATGCGCTTGTGACATCACGGCTAGACTACTGCAATGCTCTCTACATGGGGCTCCCCTTGGGGTGCACCCGAAGACAACAGCTAGTTCAGAATGCGGCCGCGTTGGGAATGTCCAGGTATTCCCATGTAACACCGCTCCTGTGCGAGCTGCACTGGCTGCCTGTGGTCTTTCGGGTGTGCTTCAAGGTGTTGATTACCATCTTTAAAGCGCTCCATGGCACGGGACCTAGTTATCTGCGAGACCACATCCTACCCCATACATCCCTTCGGCCGATTCGCTCCCACAGAGAGGGACTTCTCCGGGTGCCGTCCACCAGGCAATGCCAGCGGGCGATGCCCAGGGGAAGGGCCTTCTCTGTGGTGGGCCCAACCCTCTGGAACAACCTACCCCCCGACAACAACTACGGACCTCCGCGCCTTCCGCCGGAAATTAAAGACTCTCTTGTTTCATCAGGCCGGTTTGGCCTAAGCTATTTACCTAGCCTACAGTCTGTACCTTAAATTGTTTTAATTGGGTTTTAGATGGGGTTAATGTTTTAATACTTTTAAATTTTTAGCACAGGGATAATTTATTTAATTCAGTTTTAATTATTTATATTTATGATATTATGTGGTTTTTAATTTCCTGTGCACCGCCCCGGGTCCCTTTGGGGAGAGGGTGCGGTTATATAAATCCAACTAATAAATAAAATAAATAATAAATAAATAAATAAATAAATATCCTCTGACGTTACCTTGACAGTTCCTAGGTCCTTGGTTAGGACTCGAGCTGTTGAGCTACCAACCAGCCCCAAAGGCTGTGAATCTCACCAAAGATTAACCACATAATAATAATAATAATAATAATAATAATAATAATAATAATAATAATAATAATAATAATAATAATAATAATAATAATAATAGTAGTAGTAGTAGTAGTAGTAGTAGTAGTAGTAGTAGTAGTAGTAGTAAGCAAGTCAATAGTATTTTTAAGTAAATAATTATATAAAAAAAACCTGGAAGAATGCAATGGGAAATCACTGAGTATTGCTGTTACTAGATGTTGAGATTGACTTGAGGGAAATATTCCAGTAGTGGATTTTATTAGCCTTACGCTTAATGGAAAAGCTGCATATTCCTGTTCCTCCATAGACTGTAATGAAGTTATTATTGTTATTTTGCTATAGTATCTCTACATACGAAAGAGAGAGTTTAGAGTAAGATTTAAAATACAGATAAATCTTCAACCGGGTGCTGTGCAATTCATGAGAACAAAATAATGCCATATTGAAAAGTTCTCCTCTACTTCTTCTTCTTCTTTTAACAAAAAATCAATTCTCATTCTGTTTGATGAAAAAGAACTCACATTTGAAATTGATTTCAAAAGAAAAGAGAATTCTAGTTAAATTCTCAGGGGAGAACATGAGGTTCTTGCACTTTTTACTGTAGCAATGCTTTCCTTTACATTGTACAACTACCTTTCCCACTCCGCAACTTCTATTGTTTCTCCAATCGGAAAGGAATTCTTTCTCCAAATTGGAAAAGGTAGCCAGCCAAAAAAGTTCATAGTAAAGAACTGTTCAGTTCTTTACTGTTCAACAACTGATCAACTGTTTGTTGATCTGAAAACACTAAATGAAAACACTCCCTGCCTTTGCCTGGATATATTAGCAAGATCTAAAGAATCTTTCTACTTATTTGGATTTGGGTTAGTCTATAGAAAAGAAGGACCAGGGGGGGACATATTAGCAGTATTCCAGTATTTGAGTGGCAGCCACAAATAATAAAGAAATTATTTTCCAAAGCACCAGAAGACGAGACAAGAAACAATGGCTGGAAACTAATCAAGGAGAGAAGCAACCTGGAATTAAGGAGAAACTTCCTAACAGTGAGGACAATGGAACTGCTGACCTTCAGATATTGTGGATGCTTCATCACTGGAGAAGCTCCTCTTCATCACAGCTCCTCTTCCAGGTTGTGGCCCTGACAAGCCGGCATACACCACTGAGTGCCGAAAAGGTTCACCATCACTGGTATAGGATCTCATGCTTGAGCAGGGGACTGGACTAGAAGACCTCCAAGGTTCCTTCCAGCTCCATTCTGATTCTGATTTCTTATCCAGGAAAATAGAATCTCCCTTTATCCAGAGGAATGGGGAAGGGGGGGGAGAGACATCCATTTGAAGAGGCAAGAGAAATTGGAGGGAACAATTGAAAATTTTCCTATCAGAAAAAGTGTGGTGGAAATTTGGAGAGCAATTCTAATGAGCTTTTCAAGGATTAAAGAATCCTGCTGGTGCAATGGTTAAAGTGTAGTATTGCAGGTAAAATCTGCCCCCAGCCTGGAGTTCACTCCCGATAGGGCTCAAGGTTAATTCAGCCTTCCATTCTTCACAGGTTGGTAAAATGAGGACTCAGATTGTTGGAGTCAATATACAAATAATGTTTCTATATTGTAAACTGCCCAGAGAGTACTCTAAGGCAGGGGTCCCCAACCTTTGCAACTTTAAGTCTGAAGGACTTCAGCTCCCAGAATTTTGGTTCAAATCAATCCAAAGCTTTGCTGGCTGGAGAAGTCTGGGAGCTGAAGTTGAAGAGCTGAAGTCCTTCAGATTTAAAGTTGCAAAGGTTGGGGGCCCCTGCTCTAAGGTGCTATAATGGGGCAGTATATAAGCCTAAATGCTATTGCTAGCCTGATAATAAACTAGAAAGAAAGAAAGAAAAATAAACATTCTGAGAAACGGAAAGGTAGATATTGCTGCAGCTTTATAACAAAAGGCAGCTTATACCAAAATCCAAAGTTTCCTTTCTCAGAAATGCTTCCAATGAGAATAGAAAAGAGTCACCCTATCCAGATGTTTTGGGGAAGCAAACCTCAGAACCTTCAGCCAGTTGCAGTCCCAACATAGCAGGTGGGCACCGGGGCTAGGAAAAGCTGAGGTAACATTTCTACACGAAGAGACTCTTTTCGTGCGAACCAGCATCTCGACGTAGCAAAAACAACAAAGGTTCTTGTAGCATCTTAAAAGATGACGAATTGATTATGGCATAAGCTCTCTTTAGGGGCTTTATTTGCACTCGGTACAATTTGTTGTCCTGAAAGGCCAAGTGGCAGAGTCCCATAGGGGACTCTTGATTCTCAGAAATGGTGCTTTTAACTGAACACCGCAAACCGACAACCTCCCGAGCCTTACAATGCACACAAGTGTGGAATGGCTGCAAGTATGACAGGGAGAAATAGAACTTATGGCCAGCTCTCTCCTGCATGCATGTGCGTGCATGCACACACACACACACACACACACATATGCACAGAAGGAGAGGGAGGGAGGGAGAACCATCAATGGACCTGTATGAGTATTTGACACTTTGGATTGATTTGAACCAAATTCCAATACTTTTCACCTGGGTGCTCGTGCATTTGAATGATCCAGATCAATCCAAATTGAATAAGACCCCATTCAGAAAGCCAGCCCAAATTGATCTGGATCCAAATTGCCAACACTCCTAACAGCCAACTGAAGTGGTGGTTGTTTTTTCAAAAATTTTGAATTACAATACAGAGTTCCATATTTGGTTAAAAATGAGAGTGGTGAAACATCAGAAAGGTATGTGCATAGGGCAGAGACCTTCCATTGTCGGAAGGCATCCCTCTTCCTCTTCCACAACATTGCCAAAGGTAATAATCACTTCCCTTATTTTACTCCTGACCGTTCCTCTTTCTCCTGCAAAACACCCCCTCCCCAATGCTTTTTTTCTCTTTATTGAATAATTCAGCTTCTGTACAGGCTCAGCTGACCTTTGCTTGATAAAGTCATATTTCCGAGCATTTGCTTGCATTTGGTATTTTTAATCAGGTTCAAGTCCGCTGGCTACACATCAGAGCCGAGAATAATGATGCTACAGATATGTATTTTAGCCAAATGATGTTCTCTCTGCCGCACACACATCCCCCAAATCACTGAGTTGTTAACTAAAGTGTAGGAGAATTTATGATGCTAAATAAAACCAGGGAGGGAAGGGGGGGAAAAAGATGTTTTAATAAGATGAAAATCCAAATGTTAAAATAATGAGCCATCTGTATGGGTGGCCCTCTCTTGAGATATGCCAAGAGCTTTACCATCTGTGAAACATTTACCAGCTGTTTCCTTCTTCTTCTCTCTCTCTCTCTCTCTCTCTCTCTCTCTCTCTCTCTCGTTGTAGGAACATAAGAAATCCTCATACAACTGACATATCCTAGGTTTGTTTGGCTTCAAGATGCTGTATCAAAAGCTATATACTTGGAAATTTGGAGGGGTGGGGATTGAAAAGGTTACAATTCCCTGCATTTGAAATCTCCATCTACCTGAAGTTTGGATAAATTGCTCTGGACAGAAGTCTGTTTCCACATTAGCACACCTCCATGAACTATCCTTAGCACTGTGTCTGCTAATGGATTTTGTTTCATTGCTATATTCACCCAAAAGCTGGTAGGAGCTGTGTGTGTTGTGTGTGCGTGCCTTTGCCAGTGCCTGCTCACCCTCCTAATGGAGCTGCTTCTTTCTATTTTTAGGATACGTTTAATTCTCTCTTTTAAAAAAAAAAATGGTGCCAGACATGCTTGCACACCCCTTTAGCTCAGAGTACGTGCAAAATCGGAGAGGAACAACAATTCCTTGTTGCAAAGGGATCTGGGTTAGTGCAGGCAAATGTGATTTTTTTTTCAGCTGTACAGGAAATAGTGCACTGTACTTACATGTCATGATCAATTAATGTCAATGATTTCTGTGCAAGACGACAGGAATATCCGCATTCCACAGTGGGGTTTCTGAAGAAGTATATGAATTCTGTCCAATGGGTTTGCTTTCCAAAGAGATAACCAAAACACTGGTGTTTTTTTTTAAACTATGTTGCAGGAAATCCTGGGATTCTTCAGGAATATCCCAACCAATCTTCCAACTATATGTATTTTGGCTTCCACAGATTATTTCATTCTTTGCTCATATGGAAGCTGACACAAATTGACTTCTGCTGACATACTATTGCAGGAGCCCACACAATTTGAATAATGCAGCTAAGTGAACAGTATGGACTGTATACTACCAGAGCAAAGGTATATTTTGGAACTGGAGACTCTCTTCTACAGAGGCTCACTTGCTTGTAAAGCAAAACTTGTAGTCAGTATCAATTGGTGCCGAGAGTTCAAACCAGTAGGTGTTTCCTTGTTTGGAGCACCTGGATCTAGTTTTCTCTCCCCAGCTATTTCATTGTGGTATGAAGTCCCAGTTTGAGGTCATCTACCAAGAAGCTATATATTTCTAATTTAGGCTGAGCCAGAGGTACAGTAGAAGGCTTGGACACTATGAAGGACTGGATGGAACAAAAGAGGCAGAAGCTGAATAGCTCTTAGACTAATATACTGCTTCACAGTGCTTTTACAGTCCTCTCTAAGTGGTTTACAGAGTCAGTATACTTCCCCCAACAATTTGGGTCCTTATTTTACCCACCTTGGAAGGATGGAAGGCTGAGTCAACCTTGAGCCTGGTGAGATTTGAACTGCCAAATTGCAGGCAGCCAAGAGGTAGTCTGCAGTACTGCACTCTAACCACTGCCCCATCGTGGCTCTTAGAATCCTAGAAAGAAGCTGCTGGTTTCTACAGAAAACTTTGGATTCTTTATCCCCTCCAAGGATTACTCTGGATGAGGTAGCACTCTCCTGAAATTGGGGTTTTTCCCGGATTTACAACTGTTACTGTATATGTTACATAGATGCAGTAGGTGTGGTGGCCAAGGGAGTGTACTACTACTACTGAACTGCAGTAGTGACTCTTATCACTACGCCATGGACCTCATCATGCGCTGTACATGGAGCTGCCTTCGAAGCAATTGTCACAAAATGCAACCACCAGGAGCCAAGCAAAGTTAGAATCACTATCCATGTAACACTGGTGCTTTGGGAGCTGCTTTGTTTGCAAGTAGGCTTCCAGTGAAATTCTGGATGTAGCTTTTAACCTTTAGAACCCTACGTTGTTAGACACCAGGATATCTTCAGGATTTCCTTCTCTGGATGTCTTATCTGTATAGCAGATAAGCTATCCAAGCAGATGTCCTGTAGGGCCATCCCATTTGGGGAAGATTAGGGAATTCCACTGAGGTGAGATACAGAAATATTCTCTTTGAATATTTTCTCTCTTATAGTTCCCTCCCCCTCTGAAAATAAAGGTATGACAGTATTTAAAGCAAACAAACAAAATGCAATTCTTCTTTGTCAGATGCATCAATTTCCCATATGTCAGAAGATGTAACTTGCTTAGATGGCTCTTAACATATGGAGCTGAGAGCAAATCTATAAATAGCAAAAACAATCATAACTCAATAAATACAGGTAATATATTTTGGGACCTAGTGAGATGCCCTGAACTGGATATTCCAGAAGCAGAGGATGAAGCTGCCTCTTCCTTAGCTCCTGGATGCCATATGATCTTGGCTTCAGGCTGCCTTTAGTGAATGTCAAGTCTATTTCTGATAAGATGTTGATGCTCCATGACTTGATCTGACTTACATAACTTACACCTGGCTATGTAGAGATAGGATTCTACTTCTGAAATTTGCCCACCTGGATTTCAGATAATTCAGCAGCCTCAGCTCCAGGGCAGGTGGGAGGTGGGGGGAGAGCTGATGCTCCTGCAAAAGACTGTGACAGTGACCAGATGCATCCTTGTGCATATAATCTGTGCATGTAATTGTGCATGTAACTGGATGCAAGTATCTGTAGCTGAGATTGGGGTAGGGAGATAATCTAGGGATATTGTACACTGTCCAATCTACTACTAGAAAATTCCTACTCAGTTTTCCCCCCTAGTATTGAGGGGACAATACTATATTCTCTCTAGCTTTTGATGAGATACTACTTTCCATGTCTTAGAGATAGCATTTTTTGTGGCTTGTGAATTCATGGTCTCAGGGACAATTACAACCTTGTCTAAACCCTCTGACCTGTTCGCCTCCTCAGGGTGCCGTCTGCTGGACAATGCCGGCTGGTGACCCCCAGGGGGAGAGCCTTCTCTATGGCAGGCCCTGCCCTCTGGAACGACCTGCCCCCTTCGTACCATCACGGACCTACTCCTCTTCCATCGAACCCTAAAAACATATCTATTTCATGCGGCTGGCCTAGCATAGTTTTAACGACACAGTCCCAATTTTATAATAATTTTATAATATTTTTACTTGCCCTTTCAGGAGATAGGGCGGTATATAAGTGTAAATAATAAATAAAATAAAATAAATAAACTGGCCCAACACTTACAAATGACCTAATGCTTGGTGGAGATGAAGATAGAAAACAATGATAAATCTTCTGTCAACATCAAAGTACTTTCTTGACAATTTTCGTATTTATTTTATTTATCAAATTTATAAAACTACCTGACTCCATAATGAGAGGGGGGGGGAGGAGGAGGAGGAGGAGGAGGAGGAGGAGGAGGAGGAGGAGGAGGAGGAGGAGGAGGAGGAGGAGGAAAGCAGCATACTCTGTGATACCAAAAATTCCCCAGTGGGGCTTGTCACCCACCATAATCAAAGACCTTGAGGGGATATGGATATAAAGAACTGTCCATGCCACTACATTATTGACAGCTGCCGCTTCTGAGTGAACTTCAAGAACAATGCCACACAGAGTACATTGCAATAGTCCACACCTGAGGCAACTGCAATATGCGTGTTCTGAAATGGATGCAACTGGCGCATAAGATGCATCTGTGGGAAAGTCTTAAGTTGAACCATGAAATTTGAGGATCTGAGGTCTGCAACCTGCAGCTGAGCCCCAACTAGCAGTAGGAGCCGCACCTATCCTGCAGGGGCTACACTGGTTGCATGATTCCAGGTACAGTTCAAAGTGCTGTTTCTTACCTACAGCCTTAGATTGTTTGGATGCAGCACAGGAGAGGGCTAGGTAGAATCTCGCCATGGTATGTGATCATCATGGAAAGCAAGATTCCTGGTTCTTTCCTTCCAGAGTGTCAAACGAGCAGGGTCTTCAAAGCAGACTTTACCTGTGGTGTTTGGTCACTCATGTAATCCCTGAATTGTTGGTGTTTACGAAAGCAAACTAGAAACTGCTGCTGGATGTGGAGGGTTTGAAACATCAGGGATGACAAGTTGCTGTTTTTAATCCTATTATTTTGCATTATAATATTATTCATGGCAGTTTATCTGAGCTACCCAGGATTTGTGAAATTGGGCGAGATAAAAATTATGTAAACAACACTTGCAACATCCTGGTGAACAAATAATAAAACCCAGAACCTTAATGCCAGTCCCAACCATCCTGAAAGGGCCATGTGTGTGTTGCGTTCAACTTCAGGTTGATTTCAGAAGTTACTTGTAATGTCTCTATAGCCCTTCACCTAATTTCATTTCAGCCAGCAACGTAAATTACTAGCTATTATTTCTTTCATCTGTTTATCAACTTGATAACCCCATTTTTACATTATATTTCTCCAGCTTCAGCCTCAGAATATCGTTTCTGGTTTGCTTGTCTAAAATTTGCTGTTTCCGTGTCAGGTTTAAATGCGCATTTTAATAACAATAACTTTGCATTTTGCTCAGCATGTACACGTTTTAAGTGAGGAAATATGTATTACATCTTGGGAAATATGTATATAGTCCTCCAATTCTAGCCCCAGCTCAGAATTTGTGCTCTACCAATTATTTTTGGTTTTCTGTCTTCTGTTAAACCCAACCCTTTGTTTTTCGTTTTTTTCCCCTTTCTCCCCCCCCCCCCCTTTTCTCTCTCTTTTTGGATGAGTTTACATGAATGTTGCAAAAGATATCAGAATATGGAATGTGGGAAGATACTCAGAAAAATAGATTATGCCCAAAGAACCTACCAAGAATTTTCTGCTGATAGATCCTGTAAGACAGGGGTCTCCAACCTTTGCAAAGCTGGCTGGAGAATTCTGGGAGCTGAAGTCCTTCAGACTTAAAGTTGCAAAGGTTGGAGACCCCTGCTGTAAGAGATTGGTAACTGCTGCTGAGTACAGTTTTCAAGCAATCTAGCATAGTGTAGTGATGGCAAACCTTTTCAGCACTGAGTGCCGAAAAGGGCACTTGGAAGCGGAGCTGCCCAGGTGGCATGCACATGCCAAAAAATGAATTTCAGGTTTCTGGTGGGTGCATGTGTATTGGCCAGCTAGTCTTCCTGTTACTGGCGTGCATGCACGTATGACAATCAGCTGGTCGGCGCGCATGCTCACACCGGAAAATGAAAGACCAGCTGTTCCAGTCTTCAGCACTGCTACACACATGAAAGACAGCTGATCTTCACATGCGCATGCATGCCAGAAACCCAGAAGAGGAACGGGGGATGCCACACGTGCCAGGAGACCAGGCTCTGTGTGCACTTCAGGCATGCGTGCCATAGGTTCGCCATCATGGACATAGTGCAGGGATGTCCAAACTTGGGAACTTTAAGACTATGCTGGCTGGGGAATTCTGGGAGTTGAAGTCCACAAGTCTTAAAGTTCCCAAGTTTGGACATCCCTGACATAGTGGATCTGCTGAACCCTATGTCTTTGGGATAAATCCTGAGAAGGATTGCTAGTGCTGGGAAAGAACACACCATTTCCCACAGTTCTATTGGGGAATATTACACTAATGGGGAAATTTTGGAAAAGTAAACTGCCAGTTCTCACGTTAATACAATTACACTCATCTAAATGTCGATTTAGGCCATCCAACCCACTGCTTGGTGCAGGAATCCAAATTAAGTATCCCCGGCAGATAGCATAGATAAAGAAATATATATGGATTCCTAGCAACTCCATCCAGTGAAAGGAAACCTACTACTGCTCTGAGCAAGTGTTAAACTGCTGATGCTGCTAGGAAGAATACTTTTTCCATAAAATTCCCATAGCATCTGCCTTCCTGTAATTTGATTCCACTTATTTTATTTATTTATTTATTTGTCACATTTTTATACCGCCCTATCTCCCTGGTGGGACAGCAGAAATAAAACACAATAATATACACAACCCAGCTAAAATAAGATTAAATTTAAGGTCTGTACTTTTTAAATTTAAGATCTGTGCTCCGAAGTACAATACACTATTTTGTGTATTGTACTTCGGAGTGAAAGAGAACAGATCTTGATCTTCCTCTGTGTGGTATCACAGGTAGAGGAAGAGAGCAAACATTTTTCCTTTCAGCTTTCTCTTCCTAAGTCTCAAGTACCCAGGACAGCTTGGGTACAGCAGGGAAATTTTTAAAAAAGCATTTATGGCCCACCAAGAGTCTCTGGCAGAAAGCCATATATACTGAATGCTATTTTAGGACATCCAAATTAGAGCCTTTCAGATATTTTCCACCCGGGATCAACTACAGCCAACATTAACAGACTTTGGGAGGGCATCATATTGAGGTGTTTCTTGTGTATAAAGTTTGTACATTTGCTCTAATCTACAAAGACTAATAAGATTCCCAACCAAATGATTGAAGGACAACTCTTTGAACTTTGGACACAGTGCAGGGTTGATTTGCTTTGACTTCTTAATGCTGCAAATTCCACACTGCTTTGAAAATAAGTCTTTATAAAGACAGTGTGTTTTAGGAAATATGTGTTTAGTAAACACGCACACTATTTAAGGAGCCCATTTCTTCCCTTAAAGACTCTAGTAGCTAAATAAGTCCTGGGATATGTGGTAACATACGTTTGCTTAAAAGCTAATCACAAGGAAGAGATTAAGTGGGCTGAATTACATCATTTTGCCCCAAGGGATAGACCAGCTCTCCATGGTAAGGTCATTAAAAGGGCAGGGTGAACATGAAAATATACATTAAAAGCATTTTCATGAATTTGTCCCAAGGCATTGTTTAACGTCAGTCCCTTAAGCATGTTTGTAAAGTGAGTGAACATAATCAGCACATGTGATATACATCAATCCAAAGTATTCAACAAAGACATGAACAGTGTATCTCTGATCCAGTAGGAAAACTGTAAGCCATTCAACTTTTTATTGCAAAGGCAAAGGTACAGGTTGGGTTACTCGGATCTTGGAGAGAATTCTCTATTTAACAAAAGTTGAAGTGCCACATTGAAAAAGATTGCACATTCATAAAAATACACATTCATAAAAGAGGACCTGACCTGGGGCACTCACATTGTCAAAAGGGCCCAGCAGAGATTATAGTACCTGAGACTTCTCAGGAAACAACAACTGAATGAAAAACTGCTGGTGACCTTCAACCGCTGCACTATAGAGAGTATTTTAACTTACTGCACCTGTGTATGGTTTGCCAATTGCATAGTGGCAGATAGGAGAGCGCTCCAGAGGGTTAATGTCATTGCCCAGAGGATCATTGGTTGCCCTCTCCCCTCTTTGGAAGAGCTTTATAGCTCCTGTTGCCTTAAGAAAGTTCAGAATATTCTTAAAGATCCATCTCATCCTGGGCACCCTTTTTTTGAACTATTACCATCTGGCAGAAGGTACAGGATAATAAAAACAAGGACAAATAGGCTGAAAAACAGTTTCTATCCCAGGGCAGTAACCATATTGAATTCTATGGTACAGTGTAATATCGGGTTTTCAATTTCAATTATATAGAATGTAAAGGATGTATGTTTGTGTTTTTATTTTTATAGTTATTGTTGTATACTCAAGTGAAGAGGGGCTGCTGTCATTCAAGCAAGAAGCAGATTCTCATTGGAGCAAACTGGGGAGGCGTTCAGGCGGGAGAATGCCAGAGTGTTTATTGGTTAAAAGGGGTTTGACAGCAACTATAAAAGAGCTGTCAAGCCAAGGTTGTTCTTGTTCTTGTTCTGGTGTTAAGTACGTGAAGAGTTAATAAAGGAGTTGTCAATTGACCCCCTCAGGTGTGAGTAATTAGAGAATAAAACACTGGCGACGAGGATGGGAAAGTTTTGGGCATATACCAAGTCCCCTGTTACAAATTTTCTATCCCAGACAGGTCGTAATGGATGTTGTTGTTTTTTTATATTGAAAAAGTTTTATTGGTTTTACATTTTTTCTATAGGGTAGGGTAAGGGATACAAAGAAATTTTGAGAGCATTCACGTCAGAGTCGTCGGCCCTTCCGAGACCTCAAAATACACAATAAAGAAATAACAAAAAAAAAAGCATTTTTCATAACACTACAAGGTAAAAGCAAGTACATATACCTAAATTCTCAATTCCATGCTGTCAGACATTTACAAAAAATCCAGAAAATATTATGCAAAATTGTTCAAGAAAATCAAGGCAAAGTTATTTTTTCGATCTAAGTCTCTTGGCTATTGTATCTTCTTTTTCTCCTCCCTGGCCCCCAGCGGGCGGGGCCGTGGCCCCCTCCGTCCCCCCTGGATCTTCCCCCAGGGCAGAGGAATGTTTTTTAAGAAAGGCTTCCGCCTCAGCAACTGTTTTAATCCTCACTCTTCCTCCTTCCCAGAACACCAGCATCCCTTCGAGTGTCACCCACTTGAACCAAATCCCATGATCAAATAAAATTTTAGACAAGAAGGAAAATTTCCTCCTTGCTTCTCGAATCTTTCTAGGAATTTGCTTCAAGATAGTGACCGTTTTTTGTTGGTAAATTAAAGGGTTCCCTCTCTGCGCCTTCAAGATTTCCTCTCTGGTTGATCTTCTAACAAATTTCACATGTATCTCTCTAGGCACTTCATTTATCCTGGCATATGCTGAGTTAAATAGTCTGCTAAAATTGTGCTCATAAGATCAGGGAGGCATTCACCAGGTTGCTCAAAAACATTCTGAAATCTCAAAAAATATGTCATTCTTTCCATATCAATCCTAGACACATGCCCACTTGTTTCCTCAACCTCTTTAGTAACATTTTTAATCTCTCCCTTAACCCCCACCAGCCCCCCTTCCAATTCTTCAGTCTTCTGTGTGATTTCCAGCATTTGCTTTCGTGTGTCCAATAGCTCCTTCTTGAAAATGATGTTTTCTGCCCGCTGGGCCTGAATTTCTTGAACCAAAGTTTGTATAACAGTTTCAAGAGAAGCCATCCGTTGTTCTAAACTTGCCAGTGCTGTTTCTTGAGCCATCTTAACTGTTAGAGTTAGTGCCACCAAAATGGCGTTTTCAGGGTGGGGCTGGTGAGACTAACCGGGAGCCAAAAGTTCAGATCAAGGTTGGAACGTTGTAAAATTCAGGAACCAAGAGAGAGACAATTTTCCAACTCAATAGTTATAATAGCGAAGGTAATCCAGAAAGGAACCACAAATCCAAAAAAAATTTTCTTCATTAATATCCAGAGAGAGTCCCAATTGTAAAAAGACGCTGGAAATTTTCCATAATTAAAATAGTCAGGCAGGGACAAAGAAAAGCCACTTTCCACCGCCCATCTCAGAGCCCAGAGGAGAGAGTAGAAAAATATTTTTTTTTTTAACCAGCCAGACCTAGACACAATGTTGCAAGTAGCCGCATACCACTTTCCCTTGTTAGAGACAGTCCGGATTTAAGATTTCCGCTTTCTCTTCCAGAGAAGCCATTTTTAAGTGCCGCTTAAGTCCGAGGGGGGGGTTTTGGAAACAAACACCCCCCTCCCAGTCCATTCAGCCTGGCTGGCAGCAAGGAAAAAAAGTCTTTTTAAAACTCACTCTCCCTCGCAGCTGAAGCCTCGGCAAGCCTTCCGATCTCTTCCGCTCAGCCCTCTTCATTAAAGTGAATGGCGCCGACAGCCGTTGGCGAAGGGAGAACCCCCCGCAGCATGTTCTCCTTCACCTAAGCCGCGGCAAAAGGGTCGCCTCCCCCACTGCCGTGAGGGGGGGCGTCCCTGCCGAGCCGGCCCTACGGGAGACCCCCAAAAAAGGGGCGTCTCGCCCCCGGGGGGGGGCAGAAAAAGCAACAAAACGGCGAGCGAGCGCTAGGCTCGCTCGTCGCCGCAGGAGCCGGAACCGGAAGCCCGTAATGGATGTTGTTGAATCCCATAATTTGGATGCAACCTATCCAGTGTGGTTCGGAGCTTCCACCCCATTAAAAGCTCGGCAGGGCTCCTGTTTGTGATAGGGGAGAGGGTTGCATGTTGGAATAGCAAGTACTTAGTTAATTTGTCCTGCAACGACCCTGTCTCCATCCTCCCCAAAGCTTCTTTAACAGAGCGCACGGCTCGTTCTTACAGGAAAGTTCTTACAGGGTCCTTCTGAGTGACGGCAGAATGTGGCGGCGCCACGTTGATCAATTACGCTGCCGTGGTGCCACCGGGAACTGAGAAGGTGAAGGCTACCAACCAGACAACGGACAATCCAATGCCACCTGTCAACCCAGCCATTCTGCGACGCCTAACACCTCCCAAGTTCTGCCTGATGAGAGATCGTTGGCTGACGTACCCAGAATTCCCAGTTTTCTGTGTGGGTCGGAGTCACCGAGGCCATCTGAGGTCCAGCCCATGGCCGGAAGGGAGGAGAGTCCAGTTCTTCCTCCTATGAGTCCGGTTCCCCCTCCTATGTCAATGCCGGCTCCGGACTTATGACGCTCTGGAAGGATCAGACGTCAACCAGCCTACCTCACTGATTACGCGTGTGCAAACTTGGGGGAAAGAGGTGTTGTATACTCAAGTGAAGAGGGGCTGCTGTCATTCGAGCAAGAAGCAGATTCTCATTGGAGCAAACTGGGGAGGCATTCAGGCGGGAGAATGCCAGCGTGTTTATTGGTTAAAAGGGGTTGGACAGCGACTATAAAAGAGCTGTCAAGCCAAGGTTGTTCTTGTTCTTGTTCTGGTGTTAAGTACGTGAAGAGTTAATAAAGGAGTTGTCAATTGACCCCCTCAGGTGTGAGTAATTAGAGAATAAAACAGTTATAATGTACACTGAAGACAGCATTTAGTTTTTCTGTTCCAGGTGCAATGACAATAAGGTAAACTAAGTCTTGAAACTACTTTGTGAATAATGAGGTCCCTCTCACATTTAAGAAATAAGTAAAGCAATTTTGTCATGGAGAAAATCTATTTATGGGGTCACTAAGAGTCAGCGTTGATTTGATGGCACATAATCAATCAATCAATCAATCAATCAAAAGCAACTGTGTAGCATTGAGTTTTGCTCTGATGCCTGATCCAATGGTTCCAGTAACTGGAAAAGACCTCTCATCAGCTATTAGATGCATGAGAAAAGGTGGCCACACCTATGTGGTGCATGCATGGAAGCCCTTTCTAAGTACAGAAGGTGCAAGACAACTTTGTAAGGTTATTATGGCAACTTGTTACCTGGAGTCATTATGGGTAGGGAGATGAGCAGCTGATAAATTTAATGAATAAACAAATAAGCAAACTTGGGTCTTATTAAAGTAAACCAAAGCCACTTCACACAGTCCTTATGCATGTGCATTCTGAAGATACATGAGCATCGTAAGCATTATTTCAGAATGCCATACTCATTCAGATCTTTAAATGAATGTATGGGGTGATGGAGGATGAACCACCTTAAGTCTTAGTGGACAACCAGTTAAATATGAGCCACCAGTGTTCAGCAGCAGCCAAAAAAGCCAACAAAGGGTACAATCAAGATCAAGTGAGGTAGTAATACCACTTTATACAGCCCTAGTAAGACCACACTTAGTATACTGCATCCAGTTTTGGTCACCACACTATAAAAAAGATGTTGAGACTCTAGAAAAAGTGCAGAGAAGAGCAATCAGAATGATTAGGGGACTGGATACTAAAACATATGAAGAACAGTTTCAGGAACTGGGCACAGCTAGTCTAGTGAAGAGAAGGACCAGGGGAGACAGGATAGCAGTCTTCCAATATTTGAGGAGCTGCCTTGGAGAGGAGGGGGTCAAGCTATCTTCCAAAGCACATGAAGGTCAGAAAAAGAATAATGGATGGAAACTGACCAAGGAGAGATTCCACCTAGAAATAAGGAAGAACTTTCTGACAGTGAGAACAATCAACCCATAGAACAACTTGCTTTCAGTAGTTGTGGGAGCTTCATCACTGGAGACTCAAAAAGAGATTGGACTGCCATTTATCAGAAATGATGTAGGGTCTCCTGCTTGGGTGACCAACTTAGATGACCAACTTAGTGACCAACTTAGATGACCAACAAGGTGCCTTCCAACTCTATTTATCTGTCTATCTTTACCTCTAATGGTGTATGTATGGCAACTAAGGTTGGATGAGTTGCTCAGTCAGGACTCTGAAGTTTTATATTAAAATGTTGTATCTTTTTTTCTCTCTTGATGATCCCTTCCCTAAATTTAACCTTCCAGATATACTCCTGCGTCTTTAAATTAAGGGTCAGATCTCAAACGATTTTTCAAATCTTAGCATGGGGAGTTTCAATTTATTTTCTTCAGGTCTTAAGCCATGAAAACCAGGCTTTTAATAAACAGTTCTCTCCGCTGAAAAGATATTTTATCTCATGGTGTGCTTGCATTTCTGGTTCTAGCTGGGAATATTAATCTCTGTGTTAATAGCAGAGTCTCTGTTCAAAATTCTGTGTTGTTTAGGGAAAACTGCCTTTGTCCTATCTTTGCATTTGATTAGAATTGTATAACTGGAAGGAAAACAATCATGCCTAAGTCTTGAACCTTTATATTCAGGGGTAATTTTAGTAGACTTAATTGCTTTAATCACACACTTCAGGGTATTTGGAGAAGTGTTATAATGCAAGTCTGTAAAATTTCATTTACCCAAATGGCCTAGAGAACATCAAAAACACTCTGAAAAAGAACAACTCTAGAAATTAACAAATATTAATGACAAATCAAGATTCTGACAGAGGATCTCAAGGGTAAGAGGTAAACTGGCCTTACTACAAGTCCGTGGGAGGTTAAGCAGAGCTGTCCTGCTCTGCAGGGAGCAGAAAACAGAAGGATTTTTTCCCCCCTTGGTTGTTTCTTTTTCTCATTTTGCCATCTGGATCTGTTCATTGTAATTTGCTCCTGACAAAAGAGAATTCACCTAGGAGAAATTTGCACATAATTAAGCCACTTTTTAATCTCTTTGTTTTGTTTTGTTTTACAGGTTTTTTATTTCTATTTTCCTTTCCTTTTCTCTTTCTCCTTTTCTCTGAACATTTTAGAAAGCCAGGTGGCAAAGAAATATTCAGAGAGAAAGAATTAATTTTAAGGTTCAACTGCATAGCATAAAATTAACAGTAAGGCACCATTAAATTGCAGGTACAAAATCAAATCTTTACCCCTTTTTGCTCATTATTGCGGTGCCTAGCTGTTCACAGTGCTTTACAGCCCTCTCTAAGCAGTTTACAGAGTCAGCACATTACCCTCAACAATCTGGGTCCTCATTTTACTGACCTTGGAAGCATGGAAGGCTGAGTCAACCTTGAGCCCGGTGCAGAGGTGGTATTCAGCAGGTTCTGACCGGTTCTGGAGAACCGGTAGTCGAAATTTTAAGTAGTTTAGAGAACTGGTAAATACCACCTCTGACTGGCCCTGCCCCCATCTTTTCTCTGCCTCCCGAGTCCCAGAAGATTGGTAGGAAATGGGGATTTTGCAGTAACCTTCCCCTGGAGTGGGGAGGGAATGGAGAGTTTACGGTATCCTTCCCCTGCCACTCCCACCAAGCCATGCCCACCAAGCTACATCACACCCACCACAGAATCAGTAGTAAAACTTTTTGAAACCCACCACTGGTCTGGTGAGATCTGAATTGCCAAACTGCTGGCAGCCGGTGATCAGCAGAAGTAGCCTGCAGTACTGCACTCATTTCCAGTACTGTATGGAAAACTCCATCCATGGTAGTTTGCAAACAAACAAACAAACAAACAAACAAACAAAGTTAAACATCCATTCAACAATTTAACTTGTCAAACAAGTTAAATTGTTGAACAGAACACCTTAAGCTTTGAGGACACACAAGACTTAATCCCAGGGAGATGGACAGGGACTAGAGATGGTCAACGATTTTGCATCTTTTTCATATGGAGTCTGGGGAATTACTAGGTGCTAGTTACCATCTTTAAAGCGCTCCATGGCACGGGTCCTGGCTACCTGCGAGACCGCATCCTACCACATACATCCCTTCAACCTGTCCGCTCCCACAGAGAGGGCCTCCTCAGGGTGCCGTCTGCCGGTCAATGCTGGCTGATGACCACCAGGGGACGGGCCTTCTCTGTGGCGGGTCTGGCCCTCTGGAACGACCTCCCCCCCGACATCCGAACCATCACGGACCTGCGCCTCTTCCGCCGGACACTTAAAACTTATTTTTTCCACCTGGCTGGCCTGACATAGACAGATAAATGAGTAATTTTAATTAGATTTTAATAATTTTAAATTATTTTAGCACAGAGTCATTATTTAATTCTATTTTATACTTTTGTACTTGTTGTGGGTTTTATCTTTTCTGTGCACCGCCCTGAGTCCCATCTGGGAGAATAGGGCGGTATATAAATTCAAACTAAACTAAACTAAACTAAACTCTACCTCAACTGAATTTATCCTCCAGAAACCAAGAAGCAAAGATGGCAACCAAACTGAATTCTAGCCAAGACTTGGTTGAAGAGAGCATATCCATTAGGGTTTCTATCTATGAAGCTAACGTAAGAAAAGTACTGATTTCTGGACTAAAGCTTCATTTAACGCTTTGCTAATTATTTGACTACAACTGGTGTAATTCCTAATTTTGCCCAGCTCCCAGGTATATCTATACGTAAAAGGGAAGGGAAAAAATGCCATTTAGGGCACAGAGTAATTATTTTTTTAAAGTTGCTTTGCAAATATGAGCTTTCAGAGCAGTGATAGGTTCTGGATGGTATGACCCAGTATGGCTGTACCGTTAATAGCTGGGAGCAGCAGCCACCGTACCAATACCATTTGGGCCAACTGCCCACTCGTGCTCCATAGCTATTTATAACACAACTGGTCAATTGTGCATGCACGCACAGTGTGTGGTGCCTGCATGACCTCCAAATGCCCAGTTAAGAATTGAGGCAGGTATGCCTCAAATTCAGGTAAGAGCCTGGAAGATGATGACCATCCATTGGCTTAAAATGCAATTCTTTCCAGAGGGGCTCTCCCCACTAGTGTTGATTGACAACTTCCCCTCCCCCTGGAATCAGGCAATTGAGCACAAGCTGGGCACTTATGGGCTCTCACCGGTACTTTTAATGTCCCTGGACTTTGATTAAGCGAAGCAAGTAGTAATTAATAGAATGAAGGACATGGAGTTCCAAGAAGAACTAAATAGATTGCCTTTCCACAATAGGAACAGAATCAAACAGGGTGTGTGGGAATCGGCAAGATATTTAAATGACCTCATCTTCCCAAAACAAAGAATAGCTTTCTTCAGAGCCAGATTTAACATTCTACCTTCAGCACTTCTCCAGGGCAGGTATAAGAGAACACCTATAGCAGAACGGGTTTGTATATGTGGTAAAAGAGAAGTGGAAGATATCTCACACGTTCTACTACACTGTGAGCTATACAGAGCTTGCAGGTCTGCATATATTCTCGCCTTATTAGAGAGATTACCAGGGAGGGCAGACAAATTTTATCTGGACCTCCTCCTCCAGGACACGAACCCGGCTACTACGCATGCAGTGGCAAAATTCTGTGCTTCCGCAATGTCCAATAAGAAAAAAATTGGTTATAGAAGGATAGTTGTGATCTTGTACCAATCATTTGGACATATCTCTAACAATTTCTGGACCATGGTATTTACATACATACTTAACGCTTTTGCACCTAGGTAAACCAGCAAATGACCTGAACAAAATGAGAACATGTATGCTACTTTCCACTTATAATGCTGACATTTTTAAAATTATATCTTAAAGTTAGTACTTTTTAATATACAGTATGGTTAAATGTAACGTGTATTGCTGGTCTTTGACTGTAATAAAGATTTATTCTATTCTATTCTATTCTGCATGACCTCTGCCGATCAGTTGGGTGTAGCAGGGTGGTGGCGTGTGCATGTACATACAATGCGCATGCCCAACTACGACAACCAGCCCTATGCGCAGCATACTATTTGTGACGGGGTCTGAAACCCACCACTGTTTCAGAGTTCTACGTTTTTCCATAATGCGCCTATCTAAAGAGTGCCATGTTATGACAGTGTGAATGAAGGGTATTTATTTTACGTAAGATGAAGATCCCCATCTTTACCCCTTTTTGTTCATTACTGCCATTCCTGGTAGTCACTCAAACATCTGGTTTGGCTTCTCTTTCTGGAGCCAAAGTAACAGGTCATATTACCCAACACGTTTCACTGTTGAACGGTCAGACCTACATGTGAATTGGGAACTAGATCAGCTGAACTTCCTTAATAGCAGCCATCTGCTAGGGATAACCAATCTGGTATTTGTTGTGGATATCCTACATTATCTATTTCGCACAGAGGGTTGGAATTAGATGAGCTCAAAGGTCTTCTCCATTTCCCCCCCAGTCTATGATAAATGGTCTTTGGAAGCAGAATCCTCATCGGGCCTGAATTTGTGGGGATTATGGTAGCATACTTCATATTTCTTTTCAGACCTCTGCCCCTTGCTGTAATGCAGATGAAAAGTTTTTAAACAATGCTGTCTTAAGTTTCTGTGGTGGTTTAAAAGCAAGAGGCGATAGGGGAATACATACCGGTATATTTGATATAGAAAAGGTCCTGAATGTATCAGTTTCTTGCATTTCTAAGGAGATCTGAAAAGTGATTGCTATGTAGCATTGACAATACAGGGTAAGTTGGACCTATAGAAGAGAATATTTTTATTTCAGGATTGAACCTTCAGTATTTGTATATTTACAGGGTTGAATATTTACAGATCCCTCACATCCTGGACACAAATTGTTTCAACTCCTACCCTCAAAACGACACTATAGAGCACTGCACACCAAGACACAAGAACAGTTTCCCCCCGAATGCCATCACTCTGCTAAACAAATAATTCCCTCAACACTGTCAAACCATTCTCTAAGGCTGCATTACTGTTACTATTAGTCTTCTCATCATACCTATCACCCATCTCCTCCCACTTATGACTGCAAGACTGTAACTTTCTTGCTTGTATCCTTACGAATACATTGATATTGATTGTTTCCTGATTGCTTATTTGTACCCTATGTTTATTATTAAGTGTTGTACCTTATGATTCTTGACAAATGTATCTTGTCTTTTTACACACACTGAGAGCTTACGCATCAAAGACAAATTTCTTGTGTGTCCAATCACATTTGACCAATAAAGAATTCTATTCTATTCTATTCTATCTGTAGGGTTAGGGTTGTATCAATACTACAGTAGCACTGATGATGTTACTTTGTTTGGTAATGAAAGGTCTGCAAGAAAACCAGTTCAGAGAGCACCAAGGACTCCACAAGATGGACTTTTCTGACATAGTGAAAGAAACGTCTTGTTCTGGGTGTCAAGTAGAAGCCACAATGATGTCACATGTATCCTAATGTCATCATGAAAATGTATTGCAATGTACATTATGGTCCTCTCCAGGACACCTCCACATTCTATGTAGTTTTAGCTTCCTTTCTTGGATGCCGAGATATGTTTTAGATTTCTTTTGCTGCAAGAAATATGGAACCGACTGATATTTTTTTTAAAGTGGGACAAATCCTTACTTTTTAAAAATATATTCACACGACTGAGATGGAAAACTGTTTGGGAACAGAACTGTGGTTTTTTTTCTTTTCTTTTTAAGTTGCTCTGCTTTTTTGACCCTGCCTCCTCCTTATTGCTATAATATTTATGATCTTGTAGATCTTGGTTCCTTTGCAATGGGTGGCTGCCTGATTTGCAGCGCAGGTGTTACGTAGGTGGGTGCTATGTGGGTTTCCCCTGCACAGCTAGGATGCCTGAACTGTGCTAGCTAAGCACCAGGCGCTGGCAGTCCCGCATATCCTTGCCGCCAAGACTGACAATCTGTGCCAACTTGTGGAAGCAGTTGGGGGTTAATAAACCTTTTCTAAACTTGTCAGATTGTATAAATAGCACAAATCTGTGCTTCCAATAGAAAATCTTTTTTTTAAAGAAATAAATATGATTAACTCCCCCCCCCCCCCATCCCACAAAAGCAAAGAGCAATGCAAGCAAAGATACATGGAAAGAGCCAAACTTTGAAGGCCTGGATTGGGATCAAGGGTGGGCAGGGGGACAAATCAATCACTGATGCTTATGACTCTCCTTGAAGAGTTATGTGGTGAGAATTTCTAAAGAATGAAGTAGTTTGCATTAAGCTGCCTTTCTGAATGGTTGCCAAGCTTCATAGTAGAACAAGGCCTGATCAGAAAGCCAAGGCAAAGCAGTGTGATCAATCAAACATTTGCTCCAGACTCCTAATTTTATGGGGGGGGGGTGCCTCAGAGGTTAAAGACACTGAAGCTTATCAGATAGAAAACTGACAGCCTGGGTTTGAGACCCAAGCAATGTGTGACAAGGTGACCTCCCATTACTTGCCCCAGCTCCTGCCTAACGAGCAGTTCGAAAGCACACCAACGCAAGTAGATAAATAGGTACCACTTGAATGGGAAGGTAACAGGCATCTCAACACATAGTCATACTCACCACATGACCCTGGAAATGTCTTTGGACAATGATGGTTCCCTCAGCTAGGAAACGGAGATGAGCATCGTCACTTAAAATAGGACACAACTGGACAGGGGAATGCTTTACCTTTACTCTTAATTTAGGTGATGGAGCCCCACCTAAATTATTGGGAGTATTTCATACCAGGTTAGCTTATTTCTCCACTGAACCAAAATTATGCATTCTGACTGCTGTTTTCTTTTTAGGTCATCACAGCGTCATGTTGCCATCATGTGACATATCACAACATTTTTTCTCTTCACGGAACTGGGGTGGGCGTGGTCTATGACTGATACTTCCAATCTGTGGGCTGCCAGTTTGACATATCTATTCTAGCTTATGGAGAGGGGGAGAGGAAGGAAATGAGGGAGGGAGGGAGGGAGGGAGGGAGGGCTTTCAATTTCTCACTACCTATCTGATCCTTTAAGCCAGAGGTGTCCAAACTTGGAAACTTTAAGAGTTGTGGACTTCAATTCCCAGAATTCCCCAGCCAGCCATGCTGGCTGGGGAATTCTGGGAGTTGAAGTCCACAAGCCTTAAAATTCCCAAGTTTGGACACCCCTGCTAAACGTACCCCTTTGTTAAGAAGTTGGAAACTGCATCTATTTGACTTCCATCATAAATTGTAGCCCTGTATCACCCTCCAATTAAAGCATTGCTGGTATGAGAAAACTGCAGAATTGATACTTTCAGCACCAGCAAACTGCTTATTCTTGTAAATCTAGGTCATCCTTCTCCAGCCTCATATTTTCTGGGTGTGATGCATCTACCCAATGTTTTCTTCCAGACATGGGATGTTAGTCCATTTCACATGTTCTACAGAATAGAATAGTGTAACTACCCTGGGATGTTAGTCCAGGGGTCCCCAACCTTTGCAACTTTAAGTCTGAAGGACGTCAGCTCCCAGAACTCTCCAGCCAGCAAAGCTGGCTGGAGAATTCTGGGAGCTGACGTCCTTCAGACTTAAAGTTGCAAAGGTTGGGGACCCCTGTGTTAGTCCATTTCACACGGTCTTCCATAGAGTAGGATAGTGCAACTAAAACAGTGGTGAAATTCAATTTTTTTTACTACCGGTTCTGTGAGTATGGCTTGGTGGGCATGGCAGGGAAAGGATAATGCAAAATCCCCATTTCCCCCCCCCCACCCCCTCCAGTGGTAGGATACTGCAAAATCTTGATTCCCTCCCTACTCCTGGGCCATCCAGAGGTGGTATTTGCTGGTTCTCTGAACTACTCAAAATTTCCGCTACTGGTTCTCTAGAACCTGTCAGAACCTGCTGAATTTCACCCCTGAACTAAATCTTTTTGCATGATTAAAACATTTTGTTTTTCTAACCTCTTCAAAACATGGGACCTCTCATTGATGCCTTTCTTTTTTTTTAAAAAAAAACCTGTATTAATCCATGAAGATAAAAATGGCTTTGCTGCCCCTCTAATTACTCTTGTGTTTTACCAGACAATGGCAAATGCATCAATGCAAGCAAAGTTTGAGCCTGAACTTTATTTTGCTTTCAAATGTTCTTCTCTTTCTCTTGCTTCAACTCCCCCCAACTATTTTCTTGCCATTTCAATTCTCCTCCTCTGTATCTTTAGAAATGATGTTCCAGGGTACTCTCTCATGAGTTAAAAAATCACACAGTATCTATTTGCCAGTGTTTATTTTTAAGCGGTGCCAAAAGTGTTTATAGATAGAAACAACAGGACAACCCATAATTAAATCATTGTTTCTGCTAGATCTGCTATTTAGCAACTCGAAGGAAAATAATTTGCTCACAACAACAAGGGAATGGTCAAGGAAGCTCTTGCACCCAGTATTACCATATACAATAACATATTAGTTGCTTAGTTACCAATCATAAAATGAGGCCAATTAAAAAAATATGCAAGATTCTTAACTAAACTGCATGGAATAGAAATGAAGAAAGTTAAAAGCTGTCAGGTGGTTACTAGAAATAATACCAAGGAGTGATTGACAAAGTGAGCTTTGCTCAGCTTCAAATTTGGCTTTGATTCAATAAATGATTGGCATACCGATATCCTCTGCAAAAGTGGATTATGCTTTGGAGAGGTTATTTAGCAAGCCACTGATTGACAGTTTACTAAAACTGTCCCATGGACAGAGGTAACCAAACAGAGTTGTATTTTGACAGGTAAATTTCTTTAATCTCCATCTTGTGATACCATTTTTATTGCTCTAAGCAGATGCTCTGAACTGCCAGTCAGCTACCATGCAAAAAATCTCCCTACTTCCTCCTTTTCTTCTTTCTTTTACTGCAAAAAACACTGCAGGTTTGGGAGGGGACGGAATCCAAAAATAGTCAAATCTAAAATCTAATAATAGTCAAATCTAACTAATTAACAGGTTTTTGTCTGACCATGTAGGATCGTACGAAGAAATCCAATCTCTTCCGCATATGTGGTTGTGGAGATCAGTTTAGTAGGAGACATTTCAGAGGTAGTGGTGCTATTGAGGCAAAATGTTCAAGAAGATATTCAGTTTTGGTTGTCAGTGGATTTTTTAATCTTCACTTTCATGGCATTAGTCTGTAGTGCTTGTTCTTGAGCAGCCAGTATTCAACCTTCCGTTGTTGTTGTTGTTGTTGTTGTTGTTGTTGTTGTTGTTGTTGTTGTTGTTATCTGTCTAGATCAGTGATGGCGAACCTATGGCACGGGTGCCACAGGTGGCACGCGGAACCATTTCTTAGGGCACACAGGGCATTGCCCTGTCAGCTCCAGCATGCTTGTGTGTGCTGGCCAGCTGATTTAGGCCTTTTGAGGCCATTTTTCGCCCTCTGGAGGCTTCAGGGAAGCTCCTGAGGGCTCTGGAGGTGGAGGGGGAAGGCTGTTTTCACCCTCCCTTGGCTCCTAGAAAGTATCTGGAGCCTGGGGAGGGCAAAAAAAGCATGATAAAAGCAGGGGGTCACGCACAAAGCATTATAGGTGTGGCAAACCCACGCACAACCCCCCTGCATTCCCCCCACTTTTGGCACACGAGCCAAAAAAGGTTAGCCATCACTGGTCTAGATCAAACTTTAAACTGCCAGAATGTGGTCACTTTCTTGGCTTTGTCATTGGTCAACATGTAGTAGCTGACATACCAGGCTCTATGTCTCTCCTATCATGTTTTGTTATCTACTGAGAGCCTCCACTTGAGCATATTGGTTTTAGATTTAGCCGCTCCAACTCTCAACCTATTCAGGGTACTTCAAGTAGTATCAAGGAGATCAGATCCTTCAACCATATCATCCTATAATGTTATACCTTGCTCAATGGTCTCTGTCCTTCCATCTTCCCTGAGTCTTCACACCGCCTGATGCTGGGTTGATGCTCAGGGCTCAGGACCCAGGACAGCACCCCAATGCTTTGGGAAGCTGGTTGTAGTTTTAAGGGAGATTCAAGTTAACGTCAGAGTTCCAAGTAACCCCCAATGAAATAAGAGTCCAAGTCTGAAAGTTCCTCAAAGTTCCATTTTATTAGAAATGGCATATTGGCACATCTGGGAAAACCTGAATTGGAAAACTTCCAGGTTTTCCCCACCCAAATGAAATTTCAAGGCCCTGCCCAGCAACCACATGTCCATCACATAACCCAATCAAGTCACCTTCCCAACTGAAGTTGCCTCCCAATCACGCCCCTCCAAGTGCAAGAGAGGATGTCCTTGACTCTCTGAGAAAGGAATGTAATTACAGATATATATCTCCCCAGCTCATACAATCCCCCCTCCCAATTTCCCACAGCACTAAATGTGGGCCGGATGCATCACACGCTGGCCACGCTCAATGTAAAAGATGGCTTTCAGGCCTAACAGTCTCCTTCTTCCATATTTTAATTCAATTTTGTTCTTGTGTACCTTCAATAATGTTTGTTCTTGCCATAAAGCTCTTCCTAGGTCTTTGCTGGCGGGTTTGAAGCATATGGAATACTGCATACAGTTTAGGTCACCATGATGTAGAAAAGATGTGGAGACTCTGGAAAGAGTGCAGAGATGAGCAACAAAGATGATTAGGAGACTGGAGGCTAAAACATATGAAGAACGGTTGAAGGAACTGGGTATGTGTAGTTTAATGAAAAGAAGGACTAGGGGAGACATGATAACAGTGTTCCAATATCTCAGAGGCTGCCACAAAGAAGAGGGAGTCAAGCTATTCTCCAAAGCACCTGAGGGCAGAACAAGAAGCAATGGGTGGAAACTAATCAAGGGGAGAAGAAACTTAGAACTAAGGAGAAATTTCCTGACAGTTAAAACAATTAACCAGTGGAACAGCTTGCCTCCAGAAGTTGTGAATGCCCCAACCCTGGAAGTCTTTAAGAAGATGTTGGATAGCCATTTGTCTGAAATAGAGTTTCCTGCCTAGGCAGGGGGTTGGACTAGAAGACCTCCAAGGTCCCTTCCAACTCTGCTATTGTATTGTATTGTATTGTATATAGTTCAGAGAATGTTGAGGATCATTCTCTGGTTTAGACCATAAGAATTAGGAATCTCCATATGCTAAATCTGCTTTATTAGCTACCCAGATGAACCACGTTTGATATAAAAACCTGGGCTGATCAACAAAACAGCTCTCACAGTATACCTAAGGCAGTGATGTCAAACTTGTGACCCATGGGCTGGATGCGTCACACGCTGGCCACGCCCACACCCAGTTTAGCAAAGGGGGGGAAAGTCATGATACATCATGTGCCGACAACATGACGCCATGATTTTGACACCCCTGACCTAAGGGTTCAGCTCCATCAACTAATTACAGATACTCAGATTTGGAAAATATCTGGGTTACCAGCAAAGACTGAGTTAAAAACGAGCTTTTTACTGTGTACTTCTGATGGTTAATTGCAGCAATTTTAGGAGACTCCAGATGATGCCACACAGGCTGTTTTCCTTTCCTTTTCTTTTTTTCCAGCTGTCTTTTACCTGAGGTGGGGGGGGGGAATATTCTGTTTAGGTCAGGGGTCTGCAAAGTCAGCTCTTTTAAGACTGGTGGACTTCAACTCCCAGAGTTCCCCAGCCAGCATAGCTGGCTGGGGAATTCTGGGAATTGAAGTCCACCAGTCTTAAAAGAGCTGACTTTGCAGACCCCTGGTTTAGGTAGAAAGGCATAAAGAAAAAAAGGAGAAAGGCCAAAAAATATATAGAAAGCATCAAGGACTGTAGACTAGAAGGACGATTTCTTAAAACTGTCAATGTGCATTGGTGCTTAATGCCATCAGATCTTGGCTTCCAGCTCAGCCATGGTTTTGTTGTTTTCCCTCTTGGTTCAACCCTTCCCAAATAAACTTCTCCCACAGTTAAGTATGCACCACTTCTTTTCCATTTCTCTTTAATCTGTGGAAAATGGCATGGTTCTGATCACAAAGCAAACAAAAATCGGGCTGCCAAGTTGAATAATCAAGGGCACATTCGTGAGCGTTGCCAGTTGTGTGTGGGAGAAATTGAAGTGGTCAGCATTCCATCAGGATCTGTCTGAGATTCTAGATGGAGATGTGGCAGGGTTTTCAATGGGAAAATGTGGAACAATGAGATATATGAACTCGGTTCTGTGGTTCTGAGAGCCGGAAGTAAATATATTATCTCCACCACTCTTCCATTATTCCCACTAAGATAATGGTCATCCTCAGCCTGATTGTGATAGTTGTCAATAATATTATAATCTGCTAGTATTGAAAGACTGAAGGCAACATTGTCAATGGTCCTTACTATGTGTAGCTTTAATGGGAGTGAGGATAATTCTTTAAAGCTGTAAAGCACTAACTCACAGGTATCAAACTTGTGGCCCGCAAGCCGGATGTGTCACGCCCACCCCCATTTTAGCAAAGGGGGGAAAAGTCATGATACGTCACATGATGACAATGTGATGACATGAGTTTGACACCCTGGAATTAACTCATCTATTATGAACTTTTTTTTAAAAAAAACAACCACATCTTTATTTTACCGTGCAAAAGTGGTGGCAGGTTAGGGGATGGACTTTCATGGGGGGCGGTAGGGGTTTTGTCCGATACTGAAGCACTTTCCTTTTTTAAATTTAATTGATTTCCCTACTTTATAAATCACTGCAACTGTCATAAATACAAGTGTCTGAATTCTAATCACATTAGAGTCATCCTTCCACGGTGGGTAAAATGAGGATCCAGTTTGTTGTGGGCAATATGCTGACTCTGTAAACCAGGGGTCTCCAACCTTTGCAACTTTAAGTCTGAAGGACTTCAGCTCCCAGAAGTCTGGGAGCTGAAGTCCTTCAGACTTAAAAGTTGCAAAGGTTGGAGACCCCTGCTGTAAACCACTTAGAGAGGGCTGTAAAAGCACTGTGAAGTGGTATATAAGTCTAAGTATTATTGCTATGGCTATAGGACCAGTGCAACAATTCTAAGTGTGAGAAATGATCGTGTCATTTTTTTTCAATGCTGTTGTAACTTTGAATAGTCACTAAATGAATAGTTGTAAATCAAGGACTGCCTGTAGATTAGTTGGCATTTTAGTCTGCATATCGAGTCTTTCTCAAGGATATCGGAGAGGCAGATATGGGTGTTTCATGGTGTTATAGATATTGTTGCAGAATGTAAACTGTTCCAAGTAAAGCTGCTTTTTGCCATTGACTGATGGTGAATTTGTCAATGCCGATGATGTTCAATTGGTGCTCCAATTATTTTGGGATTGCATCCAAGATGCCTCTTACTATTGGTACTACCTTTGTTTTCCTTTGCCACAGTCATTCTCTTTCTATCTGTAAGGGTGTATTCTGTTGCCTTCTCCATTTCTTTCTCTTCTATTACTGTTGTTATTGTTAGGATTATTATTGATGTTGAACGATATATTATATATGCACATTTCGTTTTGCTGTTATTAATGTTTATATAGCGGTCATAAACTACTTCGGTTCTTTTAAAGGAACAGTGTAATACTTTCCCAATAAATAAAAAGTAAATAATCTCCTCATTTGCAGTACTATTTCAAAGAAAGGCGTACAGGAGAAATTTCCACACATCTGAACTGTTAAGTGATTAATATTAATAATTAATAATTTGCATTTTTCTCCTCCCTTTGTTCTTACATTTTGGGTTTGGAAGCACTTGAAGGACCCCATCCACCCCCAATATGTGAAGTACAGTTGGTTCTTTTAGGGTTTGGTATTTCAGTTAAGCTCACTTTGTGACATTTACTCAGCAAGCACCCACACTATCTGTAAACTATATTCGTCCATTTATCTTTCCTTGATATTTAAGAAAGAAACAAACAGAATTTTGCACAGACTTCATGCCTGAGCAAACGTTATGGTTTTCTGACAGTGGCAAAGTCAGAGCTGTCAGGTGGTATACCCAAATATGCTGAAGCATTTAACAAATAAGACTAATAGCGATCATTCTAGTATCAATTAATGCCACTGCTGTAAATAATAGTACAAAATGGAAAAAGTCGTATGATAGTGAAGGCCTTAAGATCCACCAATTCGGGTTAATCCTACCTTTTTTGTGCCTATCTCCCAAATGTCGATTGACTAATTTATTAATTACAGTCTAAGGAAATGTCTTTCTTTCTCTTGGTTGTTAGTTTCATCCAGGTAACTTCCCAGCTTTCTTCAATTTGGATGGATTTGATTTGATTTTTTTTAAAAAAAAAATTGCAATGGGTCTACCATTGATATTTCTTCATCAACAAAATACATGAATGGAGCTACCAGAACAAAACAGGAAAGTGACAGAACCAGAAAGTAACATTCCTTCTATCTTCATGTGCCAACGTCATCAAGGAATATCCATCTCTCTCTCTCTCTCTCTCTCTCTCTGCGTGCGAGAGAGAGAGAGAGAGAGAGAGAGAGAGAGAGAGAGAGAGAGAGAGAGAGAGAGAGAGAGAGAGAGAGAGGGAGAGAGAGCATGCATATCAATAAAGTCAGTTGGCAATCATGACAATCATTCTGTGTGGCACTACAGAACAGTCCCTTTCAAGAAAGAATAGGGGTGGGATTACTCCTGATGTCCATTTATAATTCTGGACAGGATCTTGGTCCTTCTCCAAAAATGTTTCCTTTGCACTTATCAATTTAATCTGAAAGTTCTTGGTGTTCTCCAACTGAAATACTAACTAGATGAGATCCTGCTTAAACTTTTTAAAATCAGCCAAGGTTGGCAAGAAATACTGAATGGGGTGATTAATTTTTAAAAGATATTTCTCCTTAAGACCACACCTAAGGTTATTATGGAATCCTTTTTAGTGATTAATGAAAAATGACAAATGAGGAGGACTCTTGTCTTCCAGCCTAGGGATAGATTCAGTTGGTCAGTTGGTCACTCTGTTGGATCGGGATTTTGATCACATAATCACGGCTACTATCTTGATAGCTGCTTAGGACCAGGTTAGCCCTTTGAGATTGTAAGTATATAAATTAATAAGGTTTCCCTCTGAAAAAGATTTTGCAAACTTGGTTCAAACCTGGGCTTTAGACTTTGCAAATTAATAACAATCTTCTTCCATTTCATTGACAACCCTACTGTTTCCAGTCCTCCTATTTTATACTACCTTATTATTTTGGGATCAGTTTTTTAAATGAATTAGGATAAGGGAGTTAAGGATTCTAGGACTGCAATCAGAAAGGTACATTTCCTGAAACTCACTCTGCCTAATGAACGTTCCAGGTTACTAGCTTAGATGGCTGTTCTTCCTCAGATGGGGATCTTTCATAGTTATAGGCAGTGTGAGGAATTAAAAGGATGCTTCTGTTCAATAGCTAGATGTTATTTGGACTGGAATTCTACAGGAAAAATGGAATGCAGTGGCTCAGTGGCTAAGACACTGAGCTTGTCGATCAGAAAAGTCAGCGGTTCTGCAGTTCAAATCCCTAGCGCCACGTAATGGAGTGAGCTCCTGTTACTTATCCCAGCTTCTGCCAACCTAGCAGTTGAAAAGCATGTAAAAATGCGAGTAGAAAAATAGGAACCATCTTTGGGTGGGAAGGCAACAGCGTTTCATGTACCTTCAGCGTTTAGTCATGGCAGCCACATGACCATGAAGACGTCTTCGAACATTGCTGGCTCTTTGGCTTTGAAATGGAGATGAGCACCACCCCTTAGAGTTGGGAACGACTAGCAGGCATGTGTGGGAAGTACCTTTACCTTTATTACTACAGGGAAAAGGAAACAAAGCAAACAAACAGAAATATTCACAAGATGGCAACTAAGATGATTAAGGGCCTGGAGACAAAAACATATGAAGGTTGCAGGAGTTGGGTATGGCCAGTCTAGAGAAATGAAGGACTAGGGGTGACATGGTAACAGTATTCCAGCATTTGAGGGGCTGACACTTATTTTCCAAAGCACCAGAAGGCAGGGCCACAAACAATGGATGGAAACTAATAGTTATACTTTATTGTCATTGCACCTCATACAAAGATATTAAATCAATTAAATTAAATTAAATGAATTAAATCAAAGAGAGAAGCAACCTGGAATTAAGAAGAAACTTCCTAATAGTAAGAACAATTAACTGGTGGAAGAATTTGCCTTCAGAGGTTGTGTGCACTTCATCACTGGTGGCTTTTAAGAAGAGACTGGACAGCCACCTATCTGAAATAGTATAGGGTCTCCTGCTTGAGCAGGGGGTTGGACTAGGAGCTCCAAGGTCCCTTCCAACTCTATTCAAATTGATTGATTGATTGATCATCAGAAGTCCCACATAACTTTCTTGCATTTCAATGACTTATTTGGGAAATAATTAAGGCAATTTAGGGATCCTTTTTGCTTTGTACTTTCTTATGTTTCCATATTTTTTTCCTTATTTCCTTATTTTAATCTTATTTAAACAGCATTTCTCAACCTTAGCAGCTCTAAGATATGTAGACTTCAATTCCCAGATTTCTGGTAGTTAAAGACCACACCCAATTGACAAGTTAAGGTTGTCACGGTTGAGAAACACTGGATAAAATGATCGTGTTATCTTTAAATGTATAGGGATGCAGAGTTTTTCCCCCCTTTCTCACTCTCTGGAAATATGAAACCTAAGCACAAAAAAATATTTTCATTTAACAAGCCATCTGTATAAATATTTTATTGTTAATGACTTCTGCTGTTTTCCTTTAATGCTTCTTTTCATTTTTTAAAAAAAAAAGTTTATTAGCATTTAGCTGTACTCATGCAAAATAGCAATGAAATCAGTCCAATAATTAGTTATTATGAGCAATTTAAATCTTACTAATTTCAATGGACTGTGTTCTCACTAGTCTCAACGTTATTCATGACTTCTAAGAATAAGTGGTTTAGAAAGAGTATATAATAGCAATAGCACTTAGATTTATATATCGCTTCATAGTGATTTAGAGCCCTTTCTAAGCGGTTTACAGAGTCAACCTATTGACCCAACAATCTGGCTCCTCACTTTACCCATCCTGGAAGATGGAAGGCTGAGTCAACCTTGAGCCTGGTGAGATTCGAACTGACAAATTGCAGACAGTTAGCAGAAGTAGCCTGCAGTACTGCAATTTAACCACCTCACCACCTCGGCTCATATATATTTAACATATAAATATATTTATTAAATGTTGCTATATGGTGCATGAGAGTATTTCTTTAAAAGAAAATATGCTTAAGTCCTACACAAGTCACTTCATTCAAATTTTACCAGAAATTCCCTATTTTGGTAGTCTTTTAAAGATGCAGCCAGGTGCTGAGGCTAACTTTCAGTACAGACTTGCCAATAGACCTGCCCACAGGATTTTAAACTCCATAGTTAGGGCTGTGCAATATATTCAGAAGAGATGCTTTGCAAAACACAATGCTATGAGCAAAGAACCCAGCCCTCCTTAAACTGTGAAAGCAGCTACATCCTTTTGAAAGAATACTTGTGTGATTGCTTCAAAGGTTGTCCCTGTTACTGCTGGGATGGCCAACCTTTGATACCCACCATTTTCAACTTACTCAATTTCTTTTTTAAAAAAATATCCTTTGCCCTTCCTATTAAATATTGTAGGAAGGAAGGAAGGAAAAAGGGACACAGTGGTTCAGTGGCTAAGACACTGAGCTTGTCAATTGAAAGATGGTAGTTCAAATCCCTAGTGCTGTGTAACAGAGTGAGCTCCCGTTACTTGATCCAGCTTCTGCCAACCTAGCAGTTCGAAAGCATATAAAAATGCAAGTAGAAAAAATAAGAATCACCTTTGATGAGAAGGTAACAGCGTTCCGTGTGCCTTTGGTGTTTAGTCATGCCAGCCACATGACCATGGAGATGTCTTCGGACAGCGCTGGCTCTTTGGCTTTGAACCGGAGATGAGCACGGCCCCCTAGAGTCAGGAACGACTAGCCCATATGTGTGAAGGGAACTTTTACCTTTAGGAAGGAAGGAAGGACTTGCATACTTATAAAATAAAAAAGGACCAAGATTGTAGATCCTGTCCAGAATTATAAATGGACACCAGGAGTAATCCCACCCCTGTTCTTTCTTGAAAGGCATTCTGTTCTGCCAGCCACAATGACATCTGCTGGTGGAGACAGGAAGCCATAAATCTGTGTCTCCTCTCAAGCAAGCCTCTGTAATGTTACACACACACACACACACACACACACACACCAAGAGAGCTAGAGAGGATAGAACAGCATTTCATTCCTTTTGTACCTGGAAGCCCATCTTTGTATTTTATCTTTTTTTTCCCTCCCAAAAGACTCACAAACTTTTCTCCCCTCGTATATCCAAACTTCAAAAGTCCTGAGTCCAATGTAAATGATGTAACCAGCAGCATGGGCTCTTTGAATTGAAGCCACACAATCTTCTCTTGCAGATTCCTACCTTGACAGTATAACCGGATGCGTGTTCTGGAGATGAACCTTTTGTGAAAAATGGTTTTAGCAAGGAAGAAGAAGAAAAAGAAATTCTCACTGCTATTTAAATAAATTATAGATATCTCCCTATCACGCCACAGTGCCTTTCTTTGGAAGAACATAAAAAAAACCTGTTTCTTTGTGTTTGTATGTGTGCATGAGTAAGTATGTGTGTGGGAGAGAACAGGAAAAAATTCTCAACAGAAAGGTAGAAAAAATAGTATCCGAATCCGAATATCTTTCATATTGTAAGCCTTCCAAAGTCACCTGCATGTGAGTTGGGCAGCCATATGGATTTGTTTCATAAATTAATAGATAAAAATCAACAATATTATTTTCACATTTTTTTTCTGTTTACAATCCTTTTATCAGGGTGGAGTCAGGACAATTGCACGGTGCTGAGTGCTTCCTGGCCAGATGCTCTTCCTGATGCCTATGAGGAGTTTGCAGCAGATTTTTCCCCCTGCCCTGATAGAGAAACCTCTGTCATTGCCAAGGACTGAACACTCAGCCTCTTGAGTGTGATGGGAGTGTCTTCACCACTAGGCCACTGTGGCACTCAAGAATGTTATTTACACATACTCTACCAGAAACTGGATTTAGTACTTATAGCTATCAGATCTTTCTCAAGGATCAGGGATGATGGTGGTTGTGGTAGTTGCTGTGTTGCCATGGCCACGGCCACGGCCAGGAAGTCAATCAAACCATAAATGAGCGCGGATTGGTTCCTGCACAACCGCAGTCTGGCGGGAAGTTTTGGGGCTTGCCATTGGTTAAATGTTTTGACAGCCGAGTATAAAAGGACTGTCAGTTCTTTGGTTCGTTCGTTCTCTTAGTGTTAAATAAACAGTTGTTCCAGCAATATTGCCTCCGTGTTTACCTCAGGGCTTAGGTCTTAATAGTAGTGATGATGACAATGACTCCATTCAGATAGCTGCAAAAAACAGCCATCTGAAAAATCATCTTCAGAACATACTACACTTCCATATTGTTAATCCCCAGCAACTTTACATTCAGGTAGTCATTGTTGTGGTAGCTACCAAGTATGAACTGCCAAAATCCAGATCGCCATTAGAGGAGTGAAATTTCCCATCTTAATGTTTGCAACTCAGTTCCCTTAGCCCAAATTGAGAGAAAGTGACTAGCTCAAAGTCAAACAGTAAGCTCTATGACCAAGTTAGAATTTGAACATGGGTGTCCTCAATTTTACCTCAGTACTTAATTACTGCAATAGGTTTTTAGCAATGGAAATCAGGCATCTGTGCAGCCTCAAATGGAAATTATGTAAATTACTTAGAAAATGGATGGATATAGGATTGAAAAATGTCCTATTAAATCTGAAGATTTGGGATATTTTCTTGGGGATCATTGTTTATCTTGAAACATGATATGAGACCTAGAATGAAGCACTCCAAAAAAAATGAAAAATCTCCTCAGTTTCTTAGATAGCAAAATATTTCTGTTTGTTAACTTTGTTAACTTCCAATTGTCCAGACGTTGGGCAGCTCAGGTGTTAATGGAAAGAAAAGGGTCAAGATAACTGCAGCAGAGTTGGAAGCAAAATAGAACAACAGAGCTGGAAGGGACATTGAAGGTCTTCTAGTCCAACCCCCTGCTTAGGCAAGAAACCCTACACTAAATGGTTATCCAATATCTTCTTAAAATCTTCCATTGTTGGAGCATTCACAACTTCTGGAGGCAAGCTGTTCCACTGATTAACGTTCTAACTGTCAAGAAATTTCTCCTCAGTTCTAAGTTGCTTCTCTCCTTGATTAGTTTCCACCCACTGCTTCCTGTCCTACCCTCGAGTGCCTTGGAGAGCAGGATCTCTCTATCCCAAAACTCAATGCAAAAAGTTATAGTTTACCTTAATCATTGTGGTTGCTTTTTCATATATCATAATGTTATCCATATAGGTTCTCTTTTTTTCCCCTTTCTTTTTTTAAAAGAGAAAATGGTATATGTCTTTTATAGGAATATCTCAAAAAGATGGGTGACTTCCCCTGTGTTTGAAAAATAAGCCAAACTTCTTTGAAATGAAATGAAACTGCTTGATTTTTTTGACTGACTTCAGAGTTTTCTTCTCACATATGTATGCCATCAAATCAACCGTCTACCCAAATATATCAAACTTTCCTCCTTTCAACGTGGCCTGGAAAGAGCAGTTTTATCACCACTGCATTTCGCTATTAAGCATCTTGAATCAGTTAATGGAGTGGAATGTCTGGTGTTTAAGAAATTCAACATGTAGTCTCCTGAATTACCTTTGCCTTCCCCTATTCATTCCTCTTGAATCATTTCTTGAATATTGGTTATTATTCACCCTGTGTGACAAAGTAAAGTGTCTCCACCAGGTTATTTCACAAATGGATATTGCTTCTGGCATGTTAACTTCACCACCCTTCTCTCTGCATCCTGACACCATATTGAAGGCAAACTAACTCTTATTTGAAAAATTGAGCAAATTTTATTTAGAAGATTTTTCTAGTGGGGTTCACCTAATTCTTCAAATGAGGCAAGCTTATCATGAAGCTGCGTGGCAGTTGCGCTACCCAGATACTGGTCACCAATGCAGAAATCAATAGATAACAAGTTTAATTATTTTAATTACTCTGAACATCTTTGGGGTTCAAGATCAAGTGAGGTACTAATACCACTCTACAAAGCCTTAGTAAGACCACACCTAGAGTACTGCACAGAGTTCTGGTCACCACACTATAAAAAAGATGTTGAGACTCTAGAAAGAATGCAGAGAAGAGCAACCAAGATGATTAGGGGACTGGAGACTAAAGCATATGAAGAATGGTTGCAGGAACTGTGCATGGCTAGTCTAGAGAAGAGAAGGACCAGGAGAGAGATGATAGCAGTGTTCCAATATTTGAGGGGCTGCCTCAGAGAGCTATTTTCTTGACTTTAGAAAATAGTCAAGCTATTTTCCAAAGCACCTGAAGGCCAGACAAGGAACAATGGATGGAAAATGAACAAGGAGAGATTCAACCTAGAAATAAAGAGAACAATTAACCAATGGAACAGCTTGCCTTCAGAAGTTGTCAGAGCTTCATCACTTGAGATTTTCAAGAAGATATTGGACTGCCAGAAATGGTGTAGGGTCTCCTGCTTGGATGGGGGGTTGGACTAGATGACCTACAAAGTCCCTTCCAATTCTGTTAATCTGTAATAATCTTTCTTCTGTAACTTCTCTTCTTACTAGGGATGATTTCACTGGTTTGAAAAAAAATACACTTCATAGTAATGTTTTGGAAGGTGTAAGTAACTGTATTTTAATGCCCATACATTCCTGCAGATTGAAGTTGTTGATATCTTTGCTTACATTAGGATCAGAAGAAAAAGAGATGAGCCAAGAATTTCGATCTTGGCAAGGAAGTAGCTTCCTCTTTTAACTCATTTCAGTATCTGATTCATGGCTCAAATGTGTAAACAGGCACCAGAGGTAAAATTGAAGTCAAGGATTATTATCCATTTAATCTAAGGGTCACCAGTGCACTAGCCTGAAAGCTATTTTCTACTTTAGATTACATGAAATATGGAGCATGATCACCGAGCATGTTCAAAGTGTTTTTTATTACTACTGACAGTTATGGCACATACGCATCGACATCATTCACACACTGCACAAAACTGTACTGTGTCTTCTTTGATTCTGGCATTGTATGTTCTATGGATCTAACCAGTGGTGCAATTCAGCTGATTCTATCCAGTTTGGGCAACCCAGAAGCAGTGGTGGTGGGAGGCTCCACCCACCCAGACATCATCACGTCCCATTTTTGACGCTTTGTGCATGCGTGCACTCACATTTGTGAACCTATAGTGAAAGTAAGTCGATTTCACCCCTGGATCCAACTATTTGTTGCTTATTCAACAGTGGTTAGCCAAATCATAGTTAATGTGTGAAACCAGCCATTTATGATTTTCATGAGTAGACAGAAACTATTTTCTAGATGCCTATCAAGCAAAATTCTTTTGAGTTTGCGTGTCAGCAAGCAACCTTGTCATCCACATTAGACAAAAATAAAGTTCTGCTGTAAATCCAAGTTAAATTATTTCCATCCAGATAAAAGTATCTGAAAAACCTCATGTTTTAATATCGATGGTAGGGAAAAAGAATGTTTTTTAAGGCACGATTGATTCTTACAGGTGACTAAATCATTTAAAATTTCCAAGATTAAAATGTAATCAGGAAATAAGCTAATAAAAACTTGCAAAATATTTTGTCTAAAAACGGATTGATTCGTGTATGCCTCCATTTGATTGATATCCTGTTTTGTCTTCAAATCACTCCACACTCCATCACCAGCCATTGACACAGCCAAATGCAAAAGCAGATATAGCTCTGGGATTTGTAATGGTTGAGTAGAAAATACATTTTCAAAGGTCAACAGCTTTTTCTACTGACCAGACTAAAGGGATGGGTTCCTGGCTCTGGAAAGCCTGACACAGTAATGTATGCTTCTTTCTCTTTTTTAAATCCTCCTGGGAAAGTCACATTTATTCTCTTGGGCCTTTCGATCACAGGTGGTATTCAGCCGATTTTGACCGGTTCTGGTGAACTGGTCATGGCAATTTTGAGTAGTTCAGAGAACTGGCAAATACCACCTCTGGCTGGCCCTGCCCCCGATCTATTCACTGCCTCCTGAGTCCCAGCTGATTGGCTGGGTCTTCTTTTGTTGCCCTGCACAGCAGAATGGAGCTGGAAAGGAGGTTAGTGGGCTGGGGAGTGAATGGGGATTTTGCAGTATCCTTCCCCTGGAGTGGGGAGGGAATGGAGATTTTGCAGTATCCTTCCCCTGCCACACCCACCAAGTCATGCCCACACCACGCCAGAGAACTGGCAGTAAATAATTTTGAATCCCAACACTGTATATATTTATTTAAAACCTGTATGCTGAAATATGCTTTTAATTTTAAAACAAAAATGCATACTTACACCTCCATTTTATTTTCTCTTTTTAAGATAAGCAATGATGTGCAGAATTAGGGTTCAGACAATGTAATGTACTAACTTTTGTTTAAGCTAGTTTAAGCTTAATTGGTTTCAAGCTGCAGTGGAAAACTTTGCCTTGAAGGACCTTTCAGGTTGCAGTAACCATGGTGATGGTCTAAATTAAGAACTGTCAAATTGGTGGCCCCTGGGCCAGATATGTCACATGCAGGCCACACCCATCCTGGCTCTGCAAAGGCAAAAATGTCATGATATGCCACGATCCGGCCTGTGACATGATCAAGTTTGACACCCATGATCTAAAACCTTACTCATCGATATATCAGGTGAAGTCTTATTAAAGCATTTATTATCCTGTACCATGAAGAACTATCAGACAAAAAATAAGGCTTTAATCTCCTCTATTAGTTCTGCCTGCTTATCTACTTGGGGGTGAAGCAACTAGGACTGGGGAAAATGGGTGACCATGGCATGCGCAGATCAGTGGTGGGATTCAGCCAGTTCGCACCTATTCGGGAGAACCAGTTGTTAACTTTCTAAGCAGTTCGGAGAACCGGTTGTTGGAAGAAATCTCATTTTGTTTTTTTCCACTTTACAGGGCTAATCCTGTAAGGAAGGCAGGAAGGAAACATTCTGGTGTTGTTTCTAGCCTAATCTTTATTGCTCAGTTTACAGAAACTGCCTCTCTGGTTAACCCTTGTTACATTGTAACAGCTAAGGTGAAGCACCCATCAATGAGTGAGTGACATTGAGTTGCCCACGCCCACCCAGTCACATGACCACTAAGCCACGCCTATTGAGCTGGTCATTAGGGCAGAGAACCGGTTGTTAAATTATTTGAATCCCACCACTGGCGCCGATGTGCACACATATGCAGAAGAGACAAGAAGACCAGCTGGCCAGCAGGAGGTGAGGCATCCCAACACCAGCAGTGTGGCAAGAGGTAAGATCTTTTTCTTTTGTGGACTTCTGTTCCATCATTTTCAGGGAAACAGAAGAGCATGAAAGAAATATCAGAGATCTGAGCTGGGGCAACGGTGCCTGTGCCAGCAAAGAGTGCTCTGTGAGCCACCTCTGGCACGTGTGTCATAGGTTCTCCATCCATGGCTCTAGGCTAGTTTTACAGAGTCACCATATTTCCCCCAACAAACTGGGTCTTCATTTTACCAATCTTGGAGAGACGGAAGGTCAATCCTAAGCCCTATCAGGATCAAACTCCAGGATGTGGGCAGAGTTAGCCTGCAGTACTGCATGTGCCACCAGGGCTCCTTAATGCTAGCAGGAGTGTGTTCAGGTTTGGCAGAGTATTACTCTTAAATGTATTGTACTGGAGGATTTCAATTTTAGAAACAGATCAGAATTGTATGTCCTCCACTGAGGCACATCCTAACAAATATGCAGCCCTTTGCAGTTTGGGAGTGTTCTTACATTTCCCACTGTGCCAGCTGTGATCTGAGCTGGTCAAATATGATGGCTTCTCCATACACTATGGCAGATTATGATGGGGACTTGTTATTTATTTCTGAGTGATATGCTCTAATTTGTTATGGGTTTAATTGGCCAGTTTTATAGTTCAGAATGTAATTGTATTATATTATGTGCTGCCTAGAGTGTTATTTTTGGTTGAAGGAACAACAATGGCAATCAATCAATCAAATAAACAAACACATAATGTATTCCACATCCAATTGCCCTGCTGTGCAACCAGATGCATTTCAGCTTTCGTTGACATGTGATCATTTTTACTGTGCACCTCAACACTAGGTAAAAATCATTGGGGGCATGCAATGGAGCATCAGATTATCAATTCAATACCCACCCATTCTCCTTAATGGCTATTTCAGTCAGCAGCATTAGAGAGCTTTTATTTCTCCATTTGTTTGTTTGTTTGCATTAGATTGATTTATACAACTATTCATGTTGCAGATGTGACTGTATCCTTGCGGGACCGTATCCTGCCCCATACATCCCTCCGCCCGATTCGCTCCCACAGAGAGGGACTTCTCCGGGTGCCGTCCACCAGGCAGTGCCGGTTGGCGATGCCCAGGGGGAAGGGCTTTCTCTGTGGCGGGCCCGACCCTCTGGAATGACCTACTCCCCGAACATAGAACGATCACGGACCTCCGCTCCTTCTGCCAGCATCTTAAAACATACTTTTTTCATCTTGCCGGCCTGGCCTAATTCGCACAACTAAGTTGAAGACTGAACGCTAAATTGTTTTATATTGGATTTTAATGGGCAAAGTTTTAAGGGATTTTAGCACAGGGAAAAGTGTATTTAATTGGTTTTTAGCATTTATTTATTACGATGTTTTATATTTTTTAACTTCCTGTGCACCACCCCGAGTCCCTTTGAGAAGAGAGGTGCGGTTTTATAAATCTAATAAATAATAATAATACTCTGGGCAGGTAACAAATTTGAGCTGGTTTTCCCTTTTACTTGTTGCAGATGTGAGACTCTGGGCAGGTAACAGATATGAGCTGGTTTCCCCTTTTTACTTGATGCCTTTCAAGAATGGATTCAGAATCTCACAGAATCCATGCATCGGGGCAGAGAATGATGCGCAGAATTGTATGTTTCTTATGTTAAAATACATTAGTCCTCACAGTTACCAAAATGAGTTAAATGACACAACTAGTGACATGTCAAAAGCCAAGGCAGGGCTGTCCACATGGGAATATTTTTAAAAAAAAATGATGTCAACTGTAATCACGACATGCATCAATGTGCATCTAAAAAAATATGAGGGTGCTTTGATTACAGGACTGCAGCACCCATCTTGGCCACTTCCGCAGGCATTCCTGAGCCAACTCCTAAATCCAGTGGTAGGTAAGAAAGGAACAAGGTCCTTATTTTTCTATTAAATTTAAGTTTGCAATAGCAGTCAGCCCCCCATTTTGTTCCCCTCTGCTGAAAATAGTAGCCAAACTGCTGGATGTCTCGGCTGCAGATGTTTTCAATGTCTGGGTAACTCTCAAATTGTAATGTTACTTCCTCTTTACACATTTCACACAAGGTGAGTTCCTTTCTGGTGATGAACTCCAGGTGGAAAAGGCATATATATATTCTGCACACCAGTCTGTGACAGGACACTTCCATATTACCAGCCTGTTTAACCCCCTTCCCATTCCCTGAAAAACAGTTTAAAACTACTGCCAACCTGGCAATAATGAACAGAAATAATAATTTTTAAAAACCCAACAAGACAGAAATTATACAAGTCTTTATTTCCAGTTGAGAAATAGGAGAGAATACAAATATCCCCCTCCAGGAATATATTTTTCCTAAGCTGTCCACAGTCATGGAGTATCAAAAATCCCACTCACTCTCATAATAATGTTTTAAAAAATGGAACATCTTTGATCTACTGTATGTTTGTCAGTAGATATTTTGAGATCCAAAATTTGCCTGTTGGCTTGTCAAAAAAATTTTTTAGGACACTGCTAGGATTGCAAAAACGACTGAGAACCCAAGTAATCCAAAGAACCCCACAAAGTTCTTCTTCCAGGTGTTTCCCCACAAACCAACCACCTCTGCAAATTGTGAGGATGAAATGACAGTGTGGATTTTTTTAGCGGGCAGTTGCTTTCCTCAACAGTGAAGAAATGGCTTGTGTGGCAATTGTCTCGGGGAAGAGGAGAGAAAAGATCTAATCAATGGATTCAGGGAAAAGGAAGCTCAAAGAAAAGGACACTGAATCTCTTGGGGTGGGAGGAGAGGGGAAGGACAGCCAGCTAAAGCTTCGAAAATTGGGGAGCCCATCCATAAAGGCTGCAGTGCTGAAGAAGTTGAAAAGAAAATGCCAGCTAGTTTCCAAAGAACAATTGACTAACACCCCCCCCCCCCAATTAATAATGCTGTGAAAATCTAGTTCCAAAGTGATACAAAGCAGCATCGTGAAAGTAACCATAACCCAATGCTTGCATGCTGAGGGGTGCATTCACACATCGGAAAGCCTCATCTGACACATGCAGAGGTCCAAGAAGAACCCTCCCTATGTGCCCATGTCCACGTACAGCACTTTTCATATGTCCATGCCTGCTGGTACTTTCCCTCCTTCACAATAAGCAATTTGTCGAAATAAGACATCTATGGTAAACCCCACACTGCCTTCAGCTCTTCTCCAACTTGTTCTTCCCCAGTTCAGTTTTCTCCAGTTTGTTCCCCACTTCTGCGGACTGATGTTCAGCACGTACCAGCATACAAACAGCTGCAACCTTCAGCTGCCCATCACTGCCAAACACCTGGGTGACACAGAGGAAGAGGAAATAAAAGGAAACTTCACACAGCTTGTTCCAGAGACAACCCCCAGTGCCTTTCAGATGCCTTTCTCAGCCGCCGGGTGAGAACTTGCCAGCGATCTATTTCCAAAAGTGAGGAAAAAAAGAGAAGAGGAATTTTATGCCTCCAAATTTAGCTTTACGTGCAGATGAAAGGAGTGGGGGGGCAAAATAACATTTCAAAAGAGAATTACAAAATGCTTCGCTTTACAAAATGCAAAAATGCAAAATGCAAAAATGCATTTTGCTTTACAAAATGTGTGAGAGCAAGAAAGGATTATTTTTTTTAAGGGCCACCTTTTTCTTTTTAAAAAAAGGGTGAAAAGTGTTCTGCAGAAATGCAAAGAAGGAGCATCTGTTTATGTGAAGGAACGGCAGGCAGGGCGAAGGGGCAGAGCTGTACCGTCGAATCCTTCGAGAAAAGCACTCTAAACATGTTCAGCAGCCTAGTGTAGCAGCTCACCCTCGCCAAACCCTCGAGACCAGCTCGGCCGTTAAAAAAAAAACAATTTTTAAAGACCGAATTCAAGACGCAACGAATGGACCATTCAACGACCCAGGGAGGGCGGGAGAAACGGATTCAGATTTATGGGGGGAAGGTGGCTTTGCAGGAAAGGGTCGCAGGGGGTAGGAAATGGGATAGGGGAACGTCGATAGGCACACAGGTTGGTGCTCCCACATCCCCCTCAAACCCCATTCCCCCCCCCTCCCTCCCTCCCTCCTCCGGCCCAGACGTCTGCGATCAGCCCAAGTCCTGTCTCTTTAATAAACTGACTGCCTTCTGTCTGCTCGGAGTAAATTTCATCCTGTCATCAGGTCGCGGAGGAGGGGTTTGCTAATACACAGTTTGCTCAGTGGATCGATGCTTCCTGGCATCGCCTCGTCCTGCCTGTGTGTGTGTGTGTGTGTGTGCGCGCGCGCGCGCGTGTGTGTGTGTTTGTGTGTGTATTTGTGAGTGCGTGTGGGTGAGGTATATGGATGGATGTGGGTTAGGGTGCGTGCGTGCACGCGTGAGTGTGTGAACACCCAGATTTCCTTCCACCCCGAGAGCTCCTCCATCCTCATCCACATCACTCCCAACCCGGCATCTGGCAGGCTGCAAACCTGCAGTTTCCTCGGCGGATAGTCGCCCAGCCGCCATAGAGAGAGAGAGAGAGAGAGAGAGAGCGAGAGAGAGAGAGCTACGCGAAGGAGGCGGAGAGGAGAAGGGGGGAAAAGAATAATAATAATCATAATAATAGTAAACGGCCAGGGGGGGAAGACGAGGAAATAGCAACCTCCCCCCCCCCTCCATCTTCGCCAGCCGAGCAAACAGAACTATTTACGAATCCCGATTTTGTTATTTATTGATCCACTTTAAAAAAAAAAAAAAGCCAACATTGCCCCGGCGCACAGCGAGGGTGCCTTGGATGTGCCTGGATGTCTGCATCAAAGGAAGTCTCGCAACAGTTCAAACAAAACAAGAGGGACAAAAAAGGCGGCCCCCCCTCAGCTCCCCCAGCGCCGTTTTGGTTGTAAGACAGAAAGAAAGAAAGAAAGAAAGAGAGAGAGAGGGAGAGGGAGAGAGAAAAGAGCCCAAACAAAGCTGCCACCCTCCGCATCCCGAAAGACTCCGAACAGGTTGATCGCGCCCCAAAGGAGAAGCGAAGGCGCTCGGCGCTGGGGTTGCCGCCGTGCCCGTTGAGCGGCTGAGAAGGAGGGGAAAAAAGGGAGAGGAAAAACACACACACACACGCACACACACACACACCGGGAGAGACACATACACGCACGCACACACACACAGGCGCGCACGCCGAGAGTGAGGGAGAAAGAGAGAGAGAGGGAGAGGAAAAACAAACCCCGCCAGCCTCGGAGCGGCTTCGGATCTGGGCAAGAGAAGTGAGGTTGGAGAAAGTACAGCGATGCCAAGGCGGAAACAGCAGGCACCCAAAAGGGCGGCAGGTAAGAAAGACGAGGCGGCGAGGCGCCCCGGGCTCCTCTTCCCCGCCTCCCCGGATCTGGCTGGTGGGTCATCCCTTTCAGACGTTCCCTCCGTGGGTGCGTGCCGGGGATTCAGACGCTTCGCGCGCCCGCTTTTGCCAGCAGGGTCTACCTCCGCCTCTTGCGTTTATTTTTGATTTTTGCAGTCCCCCTTTTTCTCTTTCCTTCGCCCGGCTCGGCTTCTCTCGCTCTGACACACACACACACAGACACAGAGACACAAACACGCACGCACGCACGCACCCCGAGCCCTCTTTCCTCAACTTGGACGGGATTTTTGAATCAGTTTCTTTTTGCAGTTTCCTCTTTCTCTCTCTCTCTCTCTCTCTTTACTTTTTGGAGGGAAAAGGGGGAGGGGGGCGTGTTGGCGTTTCCCTTGCCCCGCTTTCCCAAGCTACGGTTTTCTTAAACTTTCTCTCTCTCCCTCCCTCCCTCCCCCTCCCTCAACTTTCTTTCCCTTCTCCTTCTCTCTTGGCAGCCCCCTCCTTGCTTCGCCCCGGCTTGGCATCGCTTCGGGCATGTGTGTGTGTGTGTGTGATGGGGGGGGGGGGGAGGCAAGGATGGACATTGGACCTGTGTATTTTTTGCAAAGGCAGGTGGCGTCCGGAAAGGATGGGCGATTTTTCCCCCTCTCTCTTTTTTCTTGGGGGGGGGGCGTGAAAGGAGGGGGGGGGCGTCCGCCAGCAGTGCCGGGGTTTTTTTTTTGTTTTTTTTTGGAAAAGCTTTGTTTCTTGCTGCAGTTTTGAGACGCCCGTCCGGGAGAAATAGCTCGGGGGGTTGGGGTAGGCGGCGAAGCTCGGCTGGGCTGCGGATGAACCCGCCGGGTTGAAGTTCATTCAGCCCTTTGATCTCTTCGGCGTGCGAAAAAGAAAGGGAAAGCAAAGCGAAAGTCCGGCCGGAAACCGAGTTGAGCGTTCGGAGTGGGGGGGGGGGGGGAAGGTCGGCGCCGGGCAGCTGAGAGTGTTGGGGCGGGGGGGGGGGGAAGGATCCCGTTGCCCGGCTCGGCTCGGCTCGGCTCGGCGCTGCCGGGTTGGCCAAAGTTGCCAAGCGAGGCCCAAAAGGCCAAAAGGCGGCGGGGCTGCGATTTGTAGGCGAGCCGGAGAGCTCGCTCAACTTTTGGGGGAAAGGGTGGGCGTGGGGAGGGCAGGCAGCGGACGCTCCCGCGGCCGAGAGCCGATTACCGGGAAGGCGGTAACCGGGGGAGGCTTCGCGTTGATCTGGCTGTGAGTTCAAGTTTGGTTCGGTGTACTTGGGAAGAGGTCCGAAGAGTTGTTGTTGGTGGGCTCTTTTTCACCAGTACCCAGAGAGGTGCGGAAGAAGTTGGTCTCTCTGTCGCCAGACCCACCCACCGAGGAAACAAAAAAAACAACCCCAAAACCAACAACCAGCTTTCCAGTTGATTGCCAGCTTTGATTTGACATTTGATTGATCACCTGTCATCTTGCTGCCTTTGATCTATTCATTCTTGATATATATCAATAAATCACTCACTATGGTAACCTGAGTGCCAATGACGCAAGTCTTGCCCTCTAGACTCTCTTAGCCAGGCAAGTACAATTGTTATCTTGTTTGGCTTTAATGTGGGTGGGATTATTCTTTTATATACACCCCCTCCCTTTTTTTTTGTCATTGTGTCCAGTTAGATTAAAGGTGTAAAACAAAGAAAGTTGATTTTAAAAAAAAAGCAAACAAACTCTTCCCTACCCATGAATCTGGATGTTCAGGACAACGGGCTGGAGTAAATGCCATAATGCTTGAGAATTGTTCGAAGTCGAAAATAAATTTGGAAGGAAAAGATTTGGGAAAGTTTTACAAACATGATTCAGCTCAGTTGTAGGTGTGTGTGTGTGTGTGTGTGTGTGTGTGTAGTTCACATTCTCCATATTTGGAGTTTAATACACATAAACTTCCGCAAAGACAACTCAGCTGTATATAAACTAATTTGCAAAGCAAATAGTACATGACTATTACTGTTAGTATTACTATTATCTGTTTCACAGCAATGTAAAGTACTGCAGGTTAGGTCTTCTCCATATGCAAGATTTTTTTTGGGGGGGGGGGAGAAGAAAAAGAAAGAAAGAAATCTTCCTTGGTCTTTAGGACTCTTCTTGTTTTTAAACTCCCCAAGCCCAATAAGTCCTAAGAATAGAGTGTTTTTGCAACTTCTGCTATCATGAAAACTCATCATTTATAAAATTTACCTGCCATTTCAAAATGTTCCCCTCTTTGACTGTCTTAATAAATTGCTTTTCATTCAAAGTATGCCCAAGATTAGAAAGAAACAGGATTGATGGCGAGGGGAAAGAATAGGAGGAGAAATGATACTGGGCAGCAACAGCAAGTGATTTAATGGCATCCTCTCAGCTGATTCACTGTGATGCCATCCTTGGCCTGGGCCCAGGGTTATGCTCCCTTCACCGTTTATTTCTTGAAAAGGTTTCCAAGCAGATACTTTGGAAAACTTGGGCACACCTCACTTTCTCTGCTTATGGAATACTGCTTGTGATTCCCTTCCAACAGTGTCTTCTTTTGTTTTCCACTCTGTATGGTTTCACCTGGTTTCTTTAAGGGACAATTTAGTACTTTTTTTTCCCCCAAGAGAGTCCACCTGAAGCAAGATTAAACTGGACAACTGGGTGTGCGTTATAGCTTAGCCATTGTTGTAAGATTACTTTTTTTCCCTTTCCTGCGTTCCAATGGGAAAAAAAGGTTCTGTTTTAAGAGCTGAATACCGTCTCAAAGTCTCTGTGCCACAGTGTGGCCTTGGAACAGAAGAAGGAGGAAGGGAAGGAAATAATTGATTATCCCGATGTTTGGCACAACTATTCTCTCTTTGGCTTTCTTTATTGAGCCTTTAATCTTCCTCTTCAAAAGGGAGAAAGAGCAAAAAGGGGGGAGGGAAGAATTACATGTTTGGGAAAAATCTGTCTGATTCTTTAGTCTGATTATGAGTTTGACTGGGTTGGATTCAGTAAAAAAAAAAAAAGTTTACAACTTTTGAGACCGACAGTCTGTAAGGGGGGGAGGGGAGAAGAGAAAGTTAAGTGATGGGGTTTTGGATTTAGCTGTCTCGGTTATGGCTTGGATTTAATGCCTATGCAACAACTGTAAATAATTACGTCCAAGCATCTACTTTGGAAACAGGTTTCTTCTCTGATTAATGAACATCGTAAAGGTTAGAGAGAACAAGCAAACGAATCAAGGAGGTTGGCCCGCTGGATCCTGGAAACATGACAATTCCTCTCCCCCCCCCCCATTAATTTTAAGCCATGACAACCTTATATTTTACAGAGTGCCGTAATGAAAATCAGCAATGTAAGTGGATAAGGAGATGAGGAAGGCCCTTTTTTAAATCCTTCTCTCTTTCCAAAAGCATCTTCAGAAATGGTACTCGTGAGTCAGGGAAAACAGCAAGGGTCAGATGTATATGTTCCTCTGGACTCCTTTCTCAGCAGCAATTGTTCTTTTTTGACTATTGTCTGCCTAATTCTTTGAGCAGATGTTTGGATATTTTTAGGTCAGTGACTGACATTACATCATACCTTGACTTGCAATGATATATTATCATGTGCGTTGCCATCCTCCATCCCGAAAGAGCCCAAGGTGCTTTGCAGATTGTCTGTGTGATTCTCCTCTTCTCCCATGGCTGCAAGACAGCAGAAAATGCTCTTGCAGCCAATGAGATTACTTAGAGGAGAAGGGAGGAAGAGGAGAATCAGGCCAGGAACCTTGTTCCTGAATGACAAAAATGCAGGTGACTCTGGGGAATTGCCCGTTGTGTGACCCAACACAATGAAAGGAAAGGGGAAAACTAGGACTAAGACTGAATTGATATGTTAATTCCATTTTTTAAAAAAAAAAATTCTATATCGGAAATAGCTTTCAAACCCCATTCCACAGGATTACGCTTTTTTCTCCTTTTAGGGCTTGTTGAGAAGTGCATATTTTATTTTGTACATCGTAAATTCTCTGTTCATTGCTCCTGAATATAAACCTGAACTTAATTGTTTTCTTTTCTGCTTCCTCCCTGCCCTTTGGCTCCCCTTCCTACCTCTGTTGGGGCCTGAGAGGAGCAAAAGCCCCAAAGTACAACAGAGGAAAGAAAGAAAAGAAAAGAAAAAAAGAAAGAGAGAGAGAGAGAGGAGAGAGAGAGAGAAGAGAGAAACCAGCTGCATCTACTTTGTTTATGGGAAGTAGAAATGAATAATGCAGAATTTGTTTTCATGAAAGTCCTTGTGTGGCAGTAAACATAAGGCTATTAGCAATCATTATTTAAAAGTTGCAATTTGCACCTTAATAGTACCAGTTATTAAAATAGTGAATGATACATTTAGACGGGGCAAATCTGCATTCTTTGGAGAGCGACTAAGGAAGACTCTGTTCTGATTTATGCTATCGGCATGCTTTTACCAATGAAAGCTTCGGCTTTGATATTTTGTTAGTCCTATGATTAGGAAAGATAATAAAACATTATTATCTTTATGCAACATTAGCAACATTAGGTGTAACAGGGGTTAGAGAAATGGGCTGAGCTGTCCTTTCATTCTCTCGAGGAAACGAAAGAAATATTAAAAACAGGGATGCAGACCTCAGAGCTCATAGCACAGTCAATGACTTGAAAACAAAACTCTTCGGAAAGAGGAGTGGACAGAGATAGGTTTATCAGAGGAATCTCTGGTTCGTGGATCAGACTATTGGATAGCACCCAAAGTATATTAGGAATCCTCAGAGTGCCCTGATTGTGCCCCGACCCCATCAGAAGGAAAAGGCCAGAGATATCACACGGTAACTTATGCAAAAGTCCAGAGACCATTTGGCAATATAAAACCATGTTGCACACCTAGAAAATTGTTGCTGGGTTAAATCTGAATATTTGTACTATTCTGCTACTAGTTTTCTTTAGGATATCAGAATGGAACGCTGCACTGCACACGCACACACGCATACGTACACAAACACAAATCACTGCATTTCCCTAGTGTTCAGGTCTTCCTGATAGAAGCAGCTCGTGTCTATTGACAATGGGTAATGATTAGAGTTTCCTCTGATTATCATCAATAACATGGGCTGAGCATGGTTAAATCCAGCTGGGAAAATGCCTTATCTTGTGAAGGCCATTAGATGAATAGAACTTTGCAGCTGAGCAGCTAGACTTGGCCATGGTGAATTGGCTGGGGTGAGTTGTCCCATTCCAGACCTATTGTCCCACAACCTTACCCTCTTTTAAGGACTGAATGCAAACACCACGATTGTTCCTGAAACTTTTGCATGGCTGGCTGGGGATGGACAAGCTATGTTCAAGAGCATGGTTGGAAGATAGCAGATGGGGTGGGCTAAAACGAAAACTAAACATGCCCAAAGACAGTTGGAGTTGGTTGGCTATAAACGAAAGATTAAAAAGGAAAGGAAAGGAAAGGAAGGGAGGGAGGAAAGAAGGAAGGAAGGAAGGAAGGAAGGAAGGAAGGAAGGAAGGAAGGAAGGAAGGAAGGAAGGAAGAAAGGAAGGAATGAAGGATGCAGGGAGGCAAGCAGGAAGGAACGAAAGCAGGAAAAAAGAAAGGGAGGGAAGGAGGGAGGGAAGGAAGGAAGGTTCTCAGATATTTGCAGAGGTTCCACTGCTTTTGTCAAAATAATGAAAGCAATGTTGCATCACTGTAACCCAAGTTTTATCCCTTTCATAGTTGCCTACACTGTCACCACACATACATGAAAGGGCTGGGCCTTGTGTCATGACAGTACAACTGTTCCTTTTGCCCTCCCTTGAAGCCCTTGCCCTTAGGTTCCCCCCTGGGCATCCCCCAAAGTGGAGGGGATAATGTTCATGCTTACTTAGTTATGAGGAAGCCAAAGGGCATCTGTGTGACATCCAGGTGCCAGTGTACAATTATTTTTACAGCAGCCTGTCGGGTTTTTTTGGCATTTGATATCAGTGAAAGAATTTCTCCCACTGCGTTTTTCAGACTGAGAAGTATGGGCCCTCAAGGAGGTTGGGTAAAGCCATTGTGTAATAGAAAATGACAACAACATCAGAGGTAGCTTCTCTGCCATCTCCAATAGTAAAGTAAGGTTTAAAAAAAAAATCCTGCAGAAGAGACTGTCAGGCAGTCTTGGGGGGGCGGGGGGGAGTGGGGAGGGGATGGAGGGATTGTAAGGGAGTGGAAGAATAGCCACTTGGGGAAGGAAGCGCTTGTAAATCAGATTTTAGAATCAGGATTAGTAAAGGATGCCTTTGCCGTATCTTTTATTTGATTTAAGCAGAGTGCTCTTGGCTCCAAGGTTTGTGGACTCTATAGGCAGCAAATTGCTAGTGAACTTTTTTTTAATCCCAGAGATTGAAATATGCTTCCTCACTTTTTCTAATATGTCCGTACACTGTATGGCATAACAACATTCAGATAGTGAGCTCTTTTGTCATTTGCACATCACACCAATCTCCCAAGCTATCTCAACTTTCCATTGTCCATAGACTGAGTTCCCAAAGGTTGAAACATTTACTACAGCTAATCCTTGATTTATAGCCACAACTGAGCCCAAAATTTCTGTTGCTAAGCAAAACATTTGTTAAGTGAATTTGGCTCCATTTTACAGTTTTTCTTGTCACCGCCGTTAAGTGAATCACTGCAGTTGTTCTGTTAGTAACACGGTTGTTAAGTGAATCTAGCCTCCCCATTAACTTAGCTTGTCAGAAGTTCGCAAAAGGCGACTCCAGGACACCACAACTGTCATAAAAACTGTCATAAACAAGCATCTGACTACTCATAATGGGAATATGGGAATGCTGCAACAATTGTAAATGGGAAAAAATGGTGATAAGTCACTTGTTTCACTGCTGTTGTAACTTCAAATGGCCACTAAACGAACTATTGTAACTTAAGGAATACCTGTATATTATTTCAAATGTTGGTACTAGCCACCGTCATACATCCGTCATACATCCGTTGCATGTAAAGCTATACCAATTCTGGAATGGTGTGCTTCTATCTAACAGTTAATAAAGACTTCTAATCAGGATTTACAATTTTTCTAATGTGAATAACTTCCTCCAATGTAACTGAAAACTATTTCTGCTAAAGGTGTTCCTAGGTGTGATATCACATCAAATGAAACTCAATACTATCAAGAAGTTTTCTTCTGTCTCTTCCTTTGACGCCTCCCCCCCCCCCTCCTTAAACCGCAAACTCCAGGAAATTTGTTTTACATAGTCTTTGGTGCCAATTTTACTTCCAGTTTTAGCATGTGAAATATTTGGTTTTAGTGAAGCACTGAAATGCACAGAATTTAAAAGCTCAGAGGCTGATTTATGCAATCAATCCAATGTAATATTTAAGGGATGAAACAACAGTTGCGAATCTGGATTCATTCTGGGTTTTCTTTTCAATATTCTTTGTAAAAAGTGTTTTTTTAAAAAAGAATATATATATACTGCATGGCAAACAGGTTAAAAAGGCTGTGTGACACACTATGCTTCCTTTCCCAAGATCTAGTGGTGAAAGTAGCTTATTGTTAATTTTATTAAGACAGCTTGCTTTTTGCTTGCTGGCTGGCTGGCTTTCTTACATTTTAAGGCATACATACATACACCCTGCTACTTGTGGGAGCATATGTATGTGTGTGTGTGTATGTGTTTATATACATACATACATACATACATACATACATACATACATACATACATACATACATGCTCCCACAAGTAGCGAGGTGGCATTAAAAGTCTCGTCCTTGAGGCAGCCGGAAATACTAGCAATGTAAACTATTTTGGCTTCATTCATTCAGCAAATTTAACCCTTGATTTTGTATTGTTGGTCCAGCTGAACAAAGGCATTGGAGGGGAACTTACTCCTAAATATCTGTACAAAGGATTACTGCCTGGACTTTATTTCTAGATTTGGCATTAAAAGGAAGATGAGATTAGGTTCTTAATCCAAAAGAAAAGGGATATTGTTAAGTTTAGAGCATGAGCTGCATTTTATTCTTCGCTGTCCTGCCGAACTGCTCTACTGAATCTTTGGGGAAGTCTTGATTGTTTTTATTATAGTTGCTTTAAATCTTTCAGAAGCTTTTTTTTCCCCCTTCTCCATTTGGATGGCATTATCGGTATTGTGTTTTCTTAAATTATATATGTCTTTCTGGAATGCTCTGCATCCTCCCTATAAAAATGGATTTTTAGTTCTATTTTGCTAGTGATATAAAACATCATGCTACCTTTGAGAGATTATTAAAATGGGCTATTTTATTTGGGATTGCAGTTTCAGGATACGGAATCTAAACATTTGTGACTATCGAATTCCACTCTAGTATACTAAAAGCACCATTTACACGAAGCTTTTTTTTTGGTATTATAATAACCTCTGATTTTCACAGAGACACATGAAACATTTTTTTTAACCTTAAAAAAATAAAACCAGAGGCTTACAGCACCTTTTGCACAATAGAAATGTTTTCATTTTGAAACAAAACCAACAAATCAGCACATGCACAAACCCAATAAAATAACCTATCACAGAGAATAATTCTTTTGCTAGATTTCTTAGGGATCACAGACAAGCAGTTTTCCCCAAGTATTTTGACATGTGCTTTTTGGCGACCAGTGTTGATTGTTTTTAAAACCTAGATTTTCTCCATATGACACATTTTTGGAGGGGGAAAAAGCCCCACTCCATTATTGTTATGATTGCCCTTGTTGTATAGACTTCCTGCTTCTAATGACTCGAGAGTATTCCTGCAACTATTGCCATTAGGAAAGCTTGTTATTCTCCAGCCTTTGAGCCATAAAATATAAATTCCATTTCCACAATCTACATATTCTTCTTTTGGTCTGACTTTCTTTCCAAACTTGTTTTCTGTTTAGAGTGTGCTAGCAAGAAAAAAATAGATTTCACTTTGGAAGAGGTGTGAGAGGAATCACTGTTGAGCAACAGCAGACGAGGTGGGTTTTTCCTGGTTTGGCCCAGATCAGGCGAACTGATAGTAGCGGCAGCAGGAGGCTCAGCCCAGCTGCCCAGATGTTTCTGTGCATGCACATGTGCACGCACATGCTCAGAAGCATCACGAGCACATGTAGGATCGCGCCCGAACTGGTAATAAAAATATTAGCAAGCCACTACTGAACAGCATTGATTTGTTAGCATCTTTTTGAGCTGGTCTCACTGGGAAAGGTTTTCAAATGGACACTTTGGAAACAGTTCCTTTGGTGTCTGTCTGTCATATCTATCTATCTATCTATCTATCTATCTATCTATCTATCTATCTATCTATCTATCTATCTATCTATCTATCTATCTATCTATCTATCTATCATCTATCTATCTATCTATCTATCTATCTATCTATCTATCTATCTATCTATCTATCTACCTATTTACCTATCTACCTATCTACCTATCTATCTATCTATCTAATTTATATGGTAACCGACTCGTTCTCAGTGACTCAGGGCAGCTTACAAAATATCTTCTTCAGCCACAATTGAAAAAGCTTCTTGGATGAGAAGTGAAACGTTTTCAAGGGGAAAAAAAAAATAAAACCCAGGAAAATCAAGTTGACTTTTGAAAAGCACTTTTGGAGCAATAACTTGATGAGCATTACGTTTTGTTTGTCAAGCTAAAAAAATGAAAATAAAACCAAAATTGTCTCTGGATATTTAATTTAATTTAATTTATTACATTTATAAACCGCCCCCTCTCCCCAAAGGGACTTGGGGCGGTGTACAGGAAAATTAAAAACCATCTAAAAACATACCATACATAAAATTAAAAACGAATTAAATTAGCCTGTACTAAAATTTTAAGAACAATTAAAATTACAGCCCATTAAAACCAGATAAAACAATTTGAAAATACAGACTGGGGCGAGAAGCATAAATTAGGCCAAGCCGACCTGATGGAACAAATGAGTTTTTAATTTTTGGCGGAAAGCACAAAGGTCTGTAGTCGTTCTAATATCTGGGGGAAGGTCGTTCCAGAGTGTCGGGCCCATCACAGAGAAGGCCCTTCCCCTGGGCGTCGCCCGCTGGCATTGCCTGGTGGACGGCACCTGGAGAAGTCCCTCTCTTTGTGAGCGAATCGGCCGAAGGGATGTATGGGGCAGGATACGATCCTGCAAATAACTATAAAAAGTTTCCAACAGGAGAAGGAAAGCTTCTTTCTCTCTTAAGAAACATACCGTATTTTCAGTTTTGGGAAAATAAGGGAGGGGAGGGGAGGGAAAGGCCCAATGATGTCCAGCTTTTCAAACATCATAAAAAAACCTGCCTGGGATCTATCCCTTGCCTCTTTAACATGGCCAAACAAAACTGATCAGAGCTAAGTGTACCATCTTCTAAGACAACCAACCTGTACATCACTGTAAATAAGTGTCTTTGCTTCTTCTTTGACACAGGTGATAGTTGTGTCCTTCTCCCAAACCCCACAAGCAAAAGCACATAAAGGGAGAGCCAACCGACATGAGAAATGAAGCATTCGTGATCTTTCTAAGGCACGGAAAACAAAAGAAGGAAAAACCCACATCTTAAAACAGCAAGGCATAATTAGAAATTGTTCTTTTGTTATAGAATAAAACGGCTCTCTTCTCTTCCCTCCCACCCCTCAATTGAAAGAGCCCTTATGTTTAAAAAAAAAAAAAAAGACGTCTTAGCATGCTTGTACTTGCATTGCAAACTGGAGAAAAGCAACTTACTCGCCTGGCTCTCTAGCTATTACTCACTTAGAAGAGATTTTTTTCCCCCTAGTCCTAGCTGATTTTGTCACTTATTTTCAGGGGCTGCTCCAAAATTTATTCCGATAGTATTTTCCATCCGAAGCAATGACATTCAGGCAGGTTGACAGCCAACAGCTTTGTAGGAAGGCTTGCCCAGTAAAGTAAAAAAAACAAAACAAAAAAACTCACACAAAAGCAGCGTCTTTCTTTTACGCTCCTTGTGATGATAAACATAGCATTGTTCAACTTTATTGGGAGAGGGTGGGGGGGAAAAAAACCCGAAGGAAAAAGTTGTAGCGTCAAAGCTGCTTTTCGATTGTATTAATGGAAATTCATCTCCGTATATTGCATCTCTTATTTCTCTTTCTGGCTCTTTGCTATATATTTCCTCCTTGCGTTCAATATAAAACTGCTATCATCTAATGATACCCTACCTTATTAAAGTTGTTCATGATGCAAAAGGGACCGCGATAGGTGCCGTCTTCTACCATAAATGGTTATGGAAAAGCCGGGCCGCTGAATGTGTGAAAATAACACAATCCATCTCGAATAACCATTAAACCTGGGCATGTCAGAAAAGAACGACAGCCACTAGAGAAAACTTTTTTTTTTTTTACTGCAAAAGAACCATAGTTGTAGCCCCAGGTGGCATATCTGAGAAGCAATAAGATTTTTAAGAAGCTCTTGGATCTTCCTGGATCACCCCCAGAAGGCTAATTTAATTGAAAAACCTGTTTGCTGGAGTTTGTGTATGTAAACAGGCAAGGCCCAGTTTTCCTTGGGATCTCTTTTCTGGATTTTGTTAATAGTTACTTGATTGGGGGGTGGGTGGGGAGATCAAATAAATGTTAAGCAGTGTAAGATTTCATGTGTGAGCAGAAGGTTGGACTAGAAGACCTCCAAGGTCCCTTCCAACTCTGCTATGCTATGCTATGCTATGCTATGCTATGCTATGCTATGCTATGCTATTTTTTCATCCCACCCCTTGAAACATTGAACTTAAATGCTAAAGATTGTAACTGGTAAAAAAATTTTTTTTTTTTTTTACTGTAATAAGAAAATGCTGTTAAATATCCTCCAAGCACATTCCTACTTAGAATATTTGGCTTGTTTCTATAAGATTCCTTTACAGTTTGCCTTGGAAAAGGAATATCGTGCTGTTTGTGATTTTAATGAAAATAATTACATCCATCAAAATCCACAGGGTGATTTCAGCTCTTCATGTAACTGTAGAGAAAGAAAAGAAAAAGAAAAAGAAATGAATGCTTTGGATTGAACGGAAAGCAGTAGAATGTAAAAATCAAAAGCTGCATACAGTCTTTTTGATTGTAACAATTCGTTCTGTTCAATTATTGCTTTAAAAAAATATTTAGTTATACTACAGTGGTAAACATTTGCCTTTATCTACGGCCAAATTTGAGAATTTATGGTTCTAAAGGGTTCCCTTCGGTTCTATCCACAAGGTGAATGAGATTTTTGTTTTAAAGGAAATAGCTGGGATTTTTTAAAAGACACAAAATACCAATTTGGGATTCCAAAAGAGACAAAGCAGGCTGGGCCTCATGGAATTTAAATGGCAGTGTTGACAAACATGGCCAAATAGGTAGAACAGAGTCATAAAAAGGAGAGTTATGGCAGACAGGAAGGATCCTCTTATCTCATTCAAAACAGGAAAGGTGAAATGTACATTGTCTACCCCAAATAAAGGCGTCAAAGAATCTGGTGCTAAGTTAAAAAAAAAAGCTATATGTGTTCTGGGAATTTGTATCAATTTGCGCGATAGGGAGAAATCTGTCTACCGCTGTGACTTCAGCATGTGCTGTTTGAGCATCACCAAAGGACCTATTGAAATTATTTACTTCCTTAAACAGCTGTGATAGTTAGATGTACAGTGTGTATCTTTCCCTTATTCTGTCTCTTGTCACAGTCATATTAACAATGCCATCGATTTGACTCCAAACTAAAGAGCGCAATACGTAAAAAATGCACCACTCTTTCCTAATTTATTTTATGCTACTGGAAGAACCCAGTGACCTGATTCCCTTTCCCAATCCCTACCCATTGCTGGTTTATTTATTATTATTATTATTATTATTATTATTATTATTATTATTATTATTATTATTATTATTATTATTATTATTATCATCATCATCATCATCATCATCATCATCATCATTATCATCATTATTATCATTATTATCATTTACTTTATTCATTAAACATGAAACTCAGCCAAGTGAACATTTAAACATGCATTACAAATACCATTGACTGGTGCTAATGGTTGATACGGTTTGCTGCCAGCATCCTAGGTATCAACCAAGTACCTTCTTAGAATGTATGATGTTCCAAGTAGCACAATTTTTTGCAGTTCCGCTGGTGTTATTGCAGGAAGCTGCAATTTGTTGATGTATTTAGTAAAATTCTTGGACATGTTGCCAAGTGCCCCGATGACAATGGGTTTCAGTGTTACATGCTTATATTATTATTATTCTGTGGTTAATCTTTGGTGGCCTTTGGGGCTAGTTGGTAGCTCAACAGCTCGAGTCCTAACCAAGGACCTAGCAACTTCTTCTTCTTCTTCTTCTTCTTCTTCTTCTTCTTCTTCTTCTTCTTCTTCTTCTTCTTCTTCTTCTTCTTCTTCTTCTTCTTCTTCTTCTTCTTCTTCTTCTTCTTATTATTATTATTACTACTACTACTACTACTACTACTACTACTACTACTACTACTACTACTACTACTGCTTCTACTGCTTCTACTACTACTATTATTTCTAGTGGAGATGTTTTCCCACAACATCTTCCTACATATCATTAGGAGATCAGAGAGAAATTAAAATTAGGTAAAATTGTTTTGTTTTTTTAAAAACAGTGACAAAAGGAATAGGCCAGGGGTCTGCAAAATGGCTGGCTGGGGAATTCTGGGAGTTGAAGTCCACCAATCTTAAAAGAGCCGACTTTGCAGACCCCTGGAATAGGCTATTCCCTCACGCTCAAGGTGATCGAATGCAAATTTGTTCACCAGATTGGTCTACAAATTTGTAAGAATTGCTGCATAACATAGGTTGTAGAAATTGTAGAAAGAAGCAAAGGAGGGAAAGTAATCAAGGAGAGAGAAGCAACCTAGAACTAAGAAGAGATTTCCTGACAGTTAGAACAATTAATCAGTGGAATGACTTGCCTCCAGAAGTTGCAAGTACTTCAACATTAGAGATTTTAAAGAAGATGTTGGACAACCATTTGTCTGAAATGGTATAGGGTTTCCTGCCTGAGCAGGGGGTTGGACTAGAAGACCTCCAAGGTCCCTTCCAACTTGGTTATTCTGTTAAATAATTCTTGTGAAGTTCTATGGCATTTACCTACAGGGTAAATGTGTCTATCATTGCCCTTTTAAAAGTCCATAAATGTGACTCACTGTGTGTATCGTGAAAAATCCAAAGCTTTCAATAAACTGTGCCATGTTCTAGCTTGAAAGCTTCTGTATTAACTTGACCATTTCTCCCCCCAATACTCATTTATTTTACTCATCGTGGAATTCAAGAATGCCTGCATCAAATTTCCATAGCCTTTCCACCTAAGTACTTATTCAGTTTCAGCAAAGACCGTTGTTTTATCTGTCCTCAGGTCTATGTCAGGTGGTGTCCTCTTGGCATAAGAGGTTATAAAATGAGATAAACGTGGAACAGGTTATTGTAAATGTTTAAACACGTCTTCTCTTTTTCTGCCTGTGTTTTTGACAGACCTGCTGAATTTTTGCAGTGTTGACTTTTCCTGCAAGAAACGTAGTCATTTCGATGAGGTGGAAATTTCACTGAAAATATTTTCCTTTGCATTCCCATTTGGCCACTTTGCTTCTGTTTGGTACTGCTACCCGAGAAGCGGTTTCCTCCCTGGGTGTTGTTACCATTGCTATGACCCATTGATAGATCTATTGAAGACCACAGTCCATTCCATAGAGATGGTTCTGGGTTCAATCTTTTGCATTTCCATTTGAGGAAATAAAATAATATGAAATCTGCTGGAGAACCTGGATGAACCAGCCTTCTTTAGCCTGACTAAGAATTTGGGAATTGTAGCCCCTGATAGCCATTTGTCTGAAATGGTATTGGTCTCCTATTTGAGCTGGAGGTTAAACTAGAAGACCTCCAAGGTCTATTCTGTTATTCTAATATCATTTATTCCCCATGTTTTTATGAGTGATTGACTCATTTCCTTACTTACTCAGTTTAAATATGCTCCTCTCAAGGCAAAATGTGTAAGAAAGCTTCAGCAATAAAATTATATGAAGTTAAAAACACAATGTCAGGCTTGTAAGCCATCTTTGTATTGGGTCTCTGGCCAGCCACATATTCAAACATATTCTACTGTGGGAAATTGGGAGGGGGGGGTTGTATGGAGCATGGGAGAAATGTAGCCAAAATAACATTCCTTCTCAGAGTGTCAAGGTCACCTTGTCCCTGCATCTGGACTGATGTGGATGGAAGGAATCTTCCTTCATGACAATGGCTGACCATGTGATGGACATGTGGGTGCTGGGGCAGGGTCTTGAACTTTCAACTGGGTAGGGAAAGGCTGGAAGCTTTCAGATTCGAGTTTTCCCAAATATGCCAATATGGTTTCTTTAATAAATTTGAATTTTGAGGAATCTCTAGGCTCGGATTCTTATTTGATGGAGGTTACTATTTGGAACCCTGACACACAATACTGAAGTGTCAATGCAACCAATAAGTATCAGCAACTAAACATAGATGTCCACTCTAACTTTTCTGCAGAAGTTAAAAATAGCTTATATGGTGATCCCAACTTTATTCCTACAACAATCCTGAAGGTAGGTTGGGTTGAACTTCTGTGGTGAAGAGTACACTTGGAACAGGGTCTACGCAATCCTAGTCCAACTCTTATTGTTCTTTTCCAAATAATATGAAAACAGATACTTTTGAAGCAAAACCCTCTTTTTGCGTGAACAGAACCATATAATACATGCAGGGAAGGCCTCAGAAAATAATTTGGTATTAATATATTTTATTTATTTATTATGCATGTTTTATGCCACTTCAATCAATTTTGACTCTAAGCAGCATAAATATTTATGTTGCTTCAATCAATTTTGACTCTAAGCGGCATAAATATTGTTACTGTTTCACAATCCGGGACTTCCATGCAATGCACATGGGTTTTTTCCCCATAGTAAAAAGATGGGATCATTTGGGCTGATGAAGAAGGGGGCCAACAGTCCCCCCTCTTCATTCAATTTAATTAAAGCAGAATTTAAATCTCTTCAATCGCACTCTAGCACATCAAATATTTTTCTACACTGGTTACTCTCTCTCCCTCTCCCTCTTTCCCACCTTCTCCCGCTCTCTTCTTCCCTCTCTCCCTCTCCCCGTATCCCCCTCCCTCTTTCCCTTCCTCTCCTTCTCTCTCCCTCTCCCTCTTTTTCTCCCTCTCCTTCTCTCTCCCTCTCTCTCCCCATCTCCCACTCCATCTTCTTCTCTCTCTCCTTCTTTCTTGCTCTCCTTCACTGCCCCTCTCCTTCACTACCCCTCTCCCCCTCTCCCTCTCTCTCTCCTTTTTTCCCTCTCCTTCTCTCTCCCACTCTCTCCCCCATCTCTCCTTTTCTCTCTCTTCTTCCCTCCCTCCCTCTCCTTCTCTTCCCTCCCTCTCCCTCTCTCTCACCCTCTGCCCCCCTCCCCTTCTCCCTCTTTCTCCAATGATGCCTCCACTGAAGATAACCGAGACTAAACTAGTTGTAAATGGAAGAGTAATCATTTCCTCCGCTTGGAAAAAGTGGGAAAATCTTTCACCAGTTTCAAAACCATTTCTGCAAAAGTATGCAAAGTCTAAGGCTGTGCCTTAGATTTATTGCAATGTGTTCACATAGCATTCTCCAGCAATTATATCACAATGGTCAATGTTGAATGGCGTTGAGGAAAGAGTGGATAATGGAGTGTTACTCAGTGTCAGGGGGCTGACTCCCAGTTGATTCACACACAGCCTGATTTTCTCATCAATGGTTAATCAGATTCCCATAACTGTTAACACTTAATCCCTCATTTGGGAATTCAATTTTTTTTTTTAAAAAAAACAACCTCTAATGAAAATTGTTCCATGGGGGGAAATATTGTATCACAAAACAAAGTAGGGTTTAATCCCCATACATCAGCATCACAAGGAAACTATGAAGAGCAAAAAACAAATCAGCAAAAAAATGTAAGAAAATTGTTAATGCTTAAAGTGCCCCACCACAGCTAGTTAGGAAGGTCAGTGCTGCATCCACATTCAGAACTTTTGCGCTGACTTTTGGCCTGGCCAAGCCAGAAGCAAAGCTATCTTGGTCTACAAATTTATCCAGAAGAATTAGACAAAGAAAGAGAGATCGATCTAAGAGTAAGGAAAGATTCAGGGCAGATACAGTGAGAACACAGGAAATTAAAATTTTAAAGTATTCTGCGGCTTCAGATGAAATGTAGATTCCGAAAACATTTTGAATGTGGTCAGCATGATTACAAATTGAGCCTTAAAATGTATTCTCTCAACTATAATACATATGTTTCTTACTAGTCAGCTATGCTCGTGTCATTTCTTCTCAATTGTGTGTAATAGCAATTATTTAATAGTGCTGCATTCCACCCCACTAGAGAGTAGAGATGGAATACAGTATATCTGTGGGTGGGTACACTATCCCTACAGCTGTATGTCTGGAATTTGGCAAGGCATGTCTAATGCTTAAGAGAAACTACCCTGTTGCTGGCTATGAGAAGGGAAGGAGTTTCTCATACTTCCTGTGCCGTGGCGAAATCTAAATTATTTTGCCACCGATTCTGTGGCCAACTTTTTTTCACTTTTCAAATCATTTTCCCAACCTATTCGCCCAAACCAGTAGTAGAAAAAATGCTTTTAAAAACAGGGAAAAAAAGGTTCCAGCGATCGAGTGGCTCACAGCTGATGCTTTTAAAAGCATTTTAAACTACCAGTTCTGACAAATAGGTAGTAAAAAAAATGCTTTAAAAAGTGGGAGGGAAAGTTACGGCAATCACAATGCTCCCAGCTGCTCTGCGCGATCATTGGAATCTTTTCTCCCCCCTACTTTTAAAGCAGGGATGTCCAAACTTGGGAACTTTAAGACTTGTGGACTTCAACTCCCAGAATTCCCCAGCCAGCATAGCTGGCTGGGGAATTCTGGGAGTTGAAGTCCACAAGTCTTAAAGTTCTCAAGTTTGGACATCCCTGCTTTAAAGCGTTTTTTTACTATCAGTTCTGGTGAATAGATATTAAAAAATGCTTTAAAAAGTGGGGGGAAAGGTCCCGTGACAATCAGCTGCGCTGCATGATTGTCAGGACCTTTTTCCCCTCCACTTTTTAAAGCATTTTTGTGCTACCTTTTCCAGTAGTAAAAGAAATGTTTTTAAAAAGGGGTGAGGGAGGGAGGTTCCGACAATAGTGCAGCACAACTGAGTGTCATGGAACTTCCCCCCCCCCACACTTTTTTTATTATTATTAGATTTTATAAAGATTACAAACAGTTTCTCCCCCCCCCCTTCCCCCCAACCTCTTCCCCCCTCCCCCCTCCCCAGACTTCCCAGAACAAGCACAGGGTATAACTTTCACGAACATGAAACTAAGATACATACATATTATCCCTAATTCTTTAACTATAACTCAAGACATCATAAACATAAACTACTTAAAAAATATTTCATTCATATCCTATATAAACCTTCTTATTTGGATATTTTTTTTGCATATTATCGATCCATCTTCTCCATTCTAATATATATCTTTCATTTGAATGATCTTTAAGATACGATGAAATTTTTGCCATCTCAGCCAGGTGCACAACTTTTAAAGTCCATTCCTCTGTGGTAGGTGGATCTTGCTTCTTCCAATACTGTGCCACCAACAACCTGGCAGCTGTTATCAAGTTCAAAATCAACTTAGTTTCTATTGCTGTACAATCCGTAACAATTCCCAACAGGAAGAACTGTGGTGTAAATTTAATTTTTTTCCTTAAGATATTTTGAATAATCCACCATATCTTAATCCAAAAAGCCTTAATTTTTTTACACGTCCACCATATGTGGAAATATGTGGCATCTTCACATTCACATCTCCAGCATTTAGGTTGTACACTTGGGTACATGCAAGATAACTTTTTTGGGTCTAAATGCCATCTATAAAACATTTTATAAAAATTCTCTCTTAAATTTTGAGCTTGTGTAAATCTTACATTACTAACCCATATCTTCTCCCAAGTCTCCAACATTATTGGTTCACCTATATTTTGCGCCCATTTTATCATGCAGTCTTTAACTAGGTCAGTTTCTGAGTCTATTTCCACCAATGCACTGTACAACCTTTTTATGTGCATTGTGACCCCCCCACACTTTTTAAAGCTTTTTTTTTTTTTATACTACTGGTTCAGGTGAACCTTAGCATTTTTTGCTATTGGTTCTAGCAAACTGGTCAGAACTGGTAGCATTTTGCCTCTGTTCCTGTGCCAGTGTTCCAAGTAACACATTTTCTGGATTGCAGCCCACACATTATTACCCTTTTACCTTGTATCAAGTGACCCCTTTTCCCTCATTGATCCCAGATCAATGACTCTGCTCTGAAATTGAGCATGTGGTTAGTTGCAATCCTTCTCAAGCTATACAAAAGAACAACACTTTAAATATTCGGGAAACTGGGCGTGTGGTGCCTGCCTCCAAATTATTCCACATTTCTTAGTTTTGTATACCGAAGCTGTATTTTGTTTTTCGTCAAGGTGGTGAGAAATGTAGAACCCACTTCATAAAAATGCATTGTTTAATATCACAAATAAGACTCCGCTTGGCAGTTTTCCCTAAGAACACCTCTTAATATGTACTGTCAAGATGTCTAAAGATGTTTCTTAGTTGTAAGCATTTAATTATTTGTGACACTCACACTAATATTCAGAGGTGTGTGTGTGTGTTGGGAGGAATAATGGTATTAAATATTTTCTCTTGTCAAAAAGTAACAAAACATTATGTGCGTAGCAAACTCTTCATTATTTTCATAAAACTTATTTGTGGCAATTTTTTAATGCTGAGACTGAAAGCGAATGCCAATGCTCATGTTATGTTTTTGATGCTCCATATAGTACAAACTTAATTAAGACAAAATGGTTAAAATATGGTTGAGAATATCATTCTCAAAATTTGGGAATCAGATAATGGAACACCTCATTTCCTGACAGTGAGAACAATTAATCAGTGGAACAGCTGGCCTCTGGAAGTTTTGGGTGCTCCATCACTGCAGATTTTCAAGAAGAAATTGGACAGCCATTTGTCCAGAATGGTATAGTGTCTCTTGTATTAGTAGACCTCCAGGGTCCCTTCCAACACTATTATTCTATGTGTATGCATTCCCCTAGGGCAGTCTTCTGTGATGTGGTGTCTTCCAGATGTGTTAGAACCACATAGTTCAAACTTGCTTCTTACCAGATGTTCTAGCTCACAATTATAGAAGTTATGATGCCAATATTTAAAGGTAAAGGTTCCCCTCACACATATGTGCTAGTCGTTCCCGACTCCAGGGGGCAGTGCTCATCTCAGTTTCAAAACCAAAGAGCCAGCACTGTCTGAAGACGTCGCCATGGTCATGTCTAAATGGTGAAGGCACATGGAACACTGTTACCTCCCCACCAAAGGTGGTCCTTATTTTTCTACTTGCATTTTTTACGTGCTTTCAAACTGCTAGGTTGGCAGAAGCTGGGACTCCGTTAAGCGGCACTAGGGATTTGAACCACCGAACTGCCAACCTTTCTGATCCACAAGCTCAGCATCTTAGCGACTGAGACATGGGTCCCACCAACATATTTAAAGGATACCAATTTGGGGAACAAAAACTGATATGCTACCAATAATAATGAACAAACAGAACCATGTTTTTTTTTCTATAAAATAATGTTCTGAGTTCTTTGAAAAATTTGAAAACTTTTAACTTCTCTACAGAAGTATTCCAAATTCCATTAAATGTATGTCTTGGAAACAGAGTCCACTGACACTGCACCATTGTTACCCTGTCTCTTTTTATATGCATGTTACATGGATTTCATGCATGTAAAAAAAAGGGGTGATGGTGTTTGCTGTCTTTTTTTTTTTTGCTGCAGTTTGGAGAAAATGGGTGACTCTTTTTGAAGACATAATAAGATGGATAATTATACCTGCAAACATCTCTCACCACTGACTGGTAGCAAGATCTCAACAAGAGATTTTTGAATCCCAGCTGAACATTTCATAACAATTATTAGATGGCATTTCAGCAAGAAAAATACTCAAGAGCCAGAAAAAATGGAAGGCATTAAGTGATGTGACTATGGAACAAAATTTGAAATGAACGTCCACTGCTATGTCTATCCAGCAGTTTTATAGAGACATAAGGATTCCTATCTCTTCAAATTATTTATGCTTTGTTTCCAAAGCCCCCTACTATCTTTCTGAATTATAGCCTTAGATTTGAATTTCATGACTCTAGCTTCAGTCTCTAATTATAACTAAGGAATGCCTGAAATGCACTGCAGCCTGAAATGCATCTTGGGGGAAATCTTAAACATCAATAAATAATTTAGTTTGACAAAAACAGATGAGAAGGAACAATTTGGAACTGAGTTGCATTTAATATGCTATCTCTTAAACATTGTTCCGACAAAGAAATATGGAGTATCCTGGAGTGATATATATTTTGGTCCCGTTCTTCCCCTCCTACCCACCCATCCCCCAAAATTGGGACAGATTAGTTTTTGACAAACTGTTGTGTTAATTGGTGGAATATTTTTGAGCTGGTTGGTGAAACAATAGATATGGACATATTTGAAGATGGAGAGAGAGGAAGAGAGAGAGGAAGAGAAAGAAAGAGAAAAAACAAATGAGATAGAAAGGGATGAAGAGAGGAAAGAGAGAAAAAGAAAGAGGGAGAAAGAAAGAAAGAAAGAAGGAAGGAAGGAAAGAGAGAGATGATAGCTAGCTAGCTAGATAAATAGATAGATGATAGATAGATAGAATACCCTGCTTCCCCAAACATAAGATCTCCCCAGATAATAAACCTTGAGAGCATGTGCTAAAATAATCCCTCCCAAAAATATAACAACACAGCAGCAGCCATGAGGTGACCACACTCACCGCCTCCTGCACCTCAAAAATAGTAAGACCTCCCTGAAAATAAAGCCAAGTGCTTATTGCGGGGGTCAAAATAAAATAAGACTTTTCCCTTATTTTCAGGGAAACACGGCAGTGGTGGGTTTCTCCCGGTTTGGCCCGGTTTGACTGAACTGGTAGTAGCAGCGGCAGGAGGCCCCACCCACCTGCCTGGACACTTCTGCGCATGCGCGGAGACGCACAGGAGCGAGCCCAAACCAATAGTAAAAATATTTGCAACCCACCACTAAAACACAGTAGATAGATAGATAGATAGATAGATAGATAGATAGATAGATAGATAGATAGATAGATAGATAGATAGATAGAAAGATAGATAGATAGATAGATAGATAGATAGATAGATAGATAGATAGATAGATAGATAGATAGATAGATAGATAGATAGATAGATAGATAGATAGGATATAGATATAAAAAGTAAGGTACCTGCTGAAGGTAGACATCACAGCTTCTTTGGTGGTAAAAGGAGACTAAAATAATCCAAGTCCCGAGTAGTAGTTAGACTGACTTTAAATTGATCGGCATAACTCACTGGCACTCACAGGAAACATCAGTAAAAAAAAGTCTAGATGGTACTTACAATGATCTGTTGAAAACAGGTGGGGACTTCAGGGAATTCCACAAGAGGCACCGTTTGGATTGGATGAAATTCCATGCCAATTGGAAGCTTTGGGATGTTTTCTTAGGTGAAGAACTGGCTCTGTTTTAGGTTTGTGGATCTTTGGTTTGTATACACTGTACAAATCAACAGAATAGATAGTTTGAAATCTGTAATGATTTAATATATTTCTTTGTTTACATCAATTAAATGATGAATATGTTCAGTCTCCATTTAGAAAATAAAATGTTTTTATTGCCTAATTAGTGTTTGCTATGTTTGGAAAATAAATCAGCCCAGGCAAAAATCCAATTGGCTTCACAGAGCAATCTGAAAGAGTGAGATTCAAATTTGTACAGGTTCAGTAATGACAGTAGTCTTAATACAGTCTTGGATATGTCTGCTAAGAAGAAAGTTCCTCTTTGTTTAGTGAAGCATGCTCCTAATTCAGTACATATAGTATTGTGCTGCCTAAGATGTTCTAATTGGAAGTGAAATACACTTTTCAGTTCCTTGAAACATTTGTATAATTTCTACAATTGTCTTTTCCCCCCTCTTCTGGTGCAACAAAATGCTCTGCATGCGTGTGTTTCTGTGTATTACACATTTTCAATTGTCTAGACTAAATATGCTTTTGTTCCTTCTTCAGCAAGTGTCTTTAAAAAAAATATTTGCTTTATGTTGCACATGTGTTAGACCCAAACAGCTTGGAAAGCTTTGCCAAACCTCAAAAGGAAGCAAGTTCCAGAGTTAGAGAAAAGGACAAGATGGGATATCACAATCAAGAGATATGACTATATGATAGTATATCATCAGCATATTATGCAAATAGTATGTGCAACAGAGGAACAAACATAGCACAGTGATAGCATATAAAGTAAAATGTTTTTGAGTTAAGCTCCAATATAGGAGATGCTCAGGATTGAAAAGAGGGGTTCCTAGTCCACTCTGAGTTTGGTTGTTTTTTTGCAGACATTTCATTACCCATACTAGGTAACATCATCAGTGCCAATAAGGAGTGGAGGTTTGCTCTCAGTTTATATTCTAAAGTGAAGCACAATTTGTGGTGGCTTGATGGATATATCTATGCAGTTTTCTTGAAAGTGGTTTCCCTTTTTCGTCTTTCAAATGTTTTCCAGCATCCTGGTCTCAGGATTTCCTAGGGGTTTCCCATTTTAACCTTTGTTTCATGATCAACTAAATGGGCTTAGATCCTGACATTTGCTATGACATCTCCTGGTTCTTGAAGGACATGCAATGTTCTTTGAAAGTGTATGGAAGTGGCTTTCTTTAGCCTTCTCCTTGAAAGTTTTTGGGGCTTCCCAATCTAGTCTATAAACAAGCCCATGCTTACATGTAAGGCGTCTTGGTTCTACCCCTGCCTTCTTTAGATAGGTCTGGGAAATACCAAAACCTTGACAGCTCAGTGCCCTGACTAGATACAATACAAAGCAACTTAGACTCTGGCAGTGCTTTTGACTGATATCAGAGAACTGATACCATTCAGTGCAGATCAGAATTAGAACAATACCTGGCCGGTAGTTTTTGCCTGCCACTCCAATGAAGTGATCTGCACCACTATCGAAAGAGGCCTTGCCAAATTGCTATTCAGTTAGTGTCAACAGTTTCTGTTACGATTAAATTAAATTGCACATTTATGTTCACACACAACATATTTTTAAATATCAGGTGCAAGAGATATGCTGTGTTCAGGTTTATACTATAGGAGATTGGAAACAAAATATACAGCCAGCCCATTTCAGACAGTAGATTTTATCATACAACTTTTGCCTTGCAGCGCACATTGTGAATACAGTTCAGAACAGAGCTTGAAATGTCTAGATATAGAGTTTTGATAATACCAAGAGAAATCATATTCATTTCTGGCATCCTCTGGCATGTATGTTGTATTTTAAGTAAAGGTAAAGGTTCCCCTAGCTCAGCTCCGTTTCAAAGCCAAAGAGCCAGCGCTGTCCGAAGATGTCTCCGTGGTCATGTGGCCGGCATGACTAAATGCCAAAGGAACACGGAACACTGTTGCCTTCCCACCAAAGGTGGTTTCTATTTTTCTACTTGCATTTTTACATGCTTTTAAACTGCTAGGTTGGCAGAAGTTGGGACAAGTAACGGGAGCTCACTTCATTGCATGGCGCTAGGAATTCAAACCACCGAACTGCCAAACTTTCTGATCGACAAGCTCAGCCTCTTAGCCACTGAGCCACCGCATCCCTGTGTTGTATTTTAGGAACCCCCGAAATATAAGTTGATTCTTGTAGTCATTTAACATAGCATGAATACTTAAGAAATTGTTGCTAAATGTTGTCCTTGAATCAATCATTTGAGTTGGAGACTACTCTTATTTTATTGTGCATTATGAGAATATTTTAATGGTAGGGCTATATTGGCAAATTATTGTTGTGAATTGTCATGGCAGATATTTATCTACAGGACATTATTAAAAACTAAACAAAACTGCATTTCCTGCAAATTCCCTTTGTTAAACCAGAGGAAGAAGTTGCCTTCTTAAAATGATGAAATAGGAACAAATGAAAAGAGAGTCTTATTTTTAGGTATTTAGATCTCTCTCTCTCTCTCTCTCTCTCTCTCTCTCTCTCTCTCTCTCTCTCTCTCTCTCTCTCTCTCTCTCTCTCTCTCTCTCTCTCTCTCACACACACACACACACACACACATACACACACATGATTGCTAATGGAGAACCATTTCCTTTTTCTGCTTATTGAGGGGCATCTCAAAGCAGAAATGGGCTGCCCGGAAAGATTCTTTTGCAAATGCAAGAGAAGAAATTACAGATGTAAATAGCTTGAGTACGAGAGGAAGAGCAGTTGTTTAGATGTTAAAAATGCAGATGTGAATTTATGAGTATTCAAATAAAGTTCTAGTGCTGATTTATGTTTGTATCCTTGTTTGTGTGTGTGTGTACATGCATCTCTCTCTCCTTGTGTGTGTATTTATCAGCATGCTGAGAATAGTAAAACAATGACTTTTCACTGGCCTCGATGCGCAACAATATCTTTTGCTCTCTTTTAAAAAAAAATTGACATGTCCCCATATTCAGAGTTTTCTTAATAAAGGAAGGACTGAGATTTACAGATTTTGAACATAACAGAAAGCAAAATTAACAAAGCTGCACGTCCCTAATTACTGCCCAAATAAACTTAGTTAATAACATTTGAGAATTATTCCAAAGTGAAAACTTATTAGGAGCTAAAGGTACTTCTGTGGTTTTTAAAACCAGCTGATTACAATCTGTGGCGCTACTTTGAATAGTTACTCGTTTGAGTCATGAACTGAATTAAAACATGCTGATTTTTTTACTTGTACAAATATGAAATAATGTCCTTAACACTTGAATGTTTCTTTTTGAAATGTACAGCATATACAGTATGTAAAACCATAGAGCAATATAAATTTGCCTTGGCTTTGCCTTCCAACAGATTCAGTGCGATGGAATTGTATTTTATTTTTACAGAAATATTAGAATAAGCAGAGTAACCTGCTCCTACTTCCCAGATCTGACATAAAATTTTAGATGGTCATTTATAAGTCCTGATTAAAAGGTAAATGCAATTGGTCATATTTTACAGAGAACGTCTAAAATCAGAGTAGAAATGTTTGCATATCTGTCTAAGGCATGAATATTTATGTAGCTGTTTTTTTTAACATTACTGAAAATGATACCCAACCAGAAATCTTACCACGAAGGCTCTTTTGAACAGAGCACTGAATTTACTTTTAACCTAGTGCATTGAACGCGTGCAAGACTGACAAAATGTTTTTTAACTCTATATTTTTGCATTTCCAAAAAAAAAAGTGGTGGTTTAGTTTTAAACCTGAAATTCTAAAGAGAGCTTGGTTATCTGTTATAAAGTGAGCATTTTACAATAAGTCTCCCAAGTCACCGAGAAACAGAAGTGTATGTGCGGGAAACAAAGAATATAAAAGTGCAACTTTGAAAGGGGGAATTTTTATGTATCTTTTATTGTGGAGAAACCAGCTGTGGTGGATTACAGATGTACTAGGCTGACATGGGCTTTGAAGGAGGTCTGTTCAGATTGGCTTCATGCCGAAGCTTTTTTGTTTTGTTTTGTTTTGTTTTTTGCAGAGATGTTCGTAGGTTTTCCTAGAGTTAGGTTACATCTTTGCTGTCTTGGCATCTCTGTTTCTATTTTGTACCATTCTGCTCAGGATTTTAACCATCTTTTTGAACACCTAGAAACACCTGTTTTATATGCAGGGTATTGTATTCGTACTTGGTAACATAACCCAAAAAGAATCTTGTTTCAAAGTGGAGGGTGGGGGTGGAAGAGACAATGGACAGGTTGCTCTTTCTGGTTGATTTCCATCTGAGATAAAGATCAGACATAGGACTAACTTCAGCAATAAAAATTGTTCCTGCGCCTGAAGAGGTCCAGAAACCAGGGTGTACATCAGCGGTGAGGTTCACTTACCTTCCCTACCAGTTCACAAATGGGAACGCGCACCTTCTGCACATGTGCAGTGCTCACGTATTACATCAGGGTAGGTGGGTGGAGCCTCCCACAACAGCCGCTATTGGTTTGCCGGAGAGAACCAGAGGTGGGTACTCTGGTGTACATCACATTTGGCTGAAACCTCAACAAAGCAGGTTAATTCAAAACAGAGCAAACTTGATGGAATGTGTCGGATTTTGATTTTGGACCTCCGTTTTGAATCTGTTACTCTGGAAGTCCAAGCAGGGTTAAGTTGTAAAAGAAAACAAAACAAAAAAATAAAAGTGACAACCAAGCAAGGCGGGAAACAATTGTATTGTAGTCATAATAACAAAACAAAAAAAAGTCTTTCCTTAAATCAAAATTATTCTTGAAGGCCCCAGCTTTGGGAGCAAGGGGAAAGTTTTAAAAAGCTTTTATATTTTGCTACCTGGCAATTATTAGAGAAACATTTTGTAATATGTTATTACAGAAACTCTTGGGATACCGTAAGCCATTCAGAACATGCTGAAACACTGAACTTCCGATTGTTTTCATTTTTAGACTATAATATAGGACCCGTTTTCCTTCTATGTTTAAGATAAATATGAATTAATAGTGAACTAGCTCCAAATATATTTTTGATAATTTATGTCAGCACAGGTTTTTAAAAAAGAGTTGAGCTCCCCCGCTTCTTTATTATTATTATTTTGAGAGGCTTATTTTTTAAAATCATTGTCAAATATGAGGCACTTATCCCTGTTATTGGCCATTCCACACACAGATAAAATATGTTCTTGCCATCCTATTAAAGTTATTTAACCTTCCTTAAAATTCATATGGGATGTCTTCCCCAAGAGATTTACTTTCACTTTTCTTTTAGGCAGAATTTAATAGTGACTTAAACTACGGGCATAACTATCGCTCATAAAAGTGCTGTCATTTGGAATGGGGAAATACAGGAAGAGCTACAGAATGCAGATTATTTGTACATTTGATTAGCTGCAGCAATGAACTTGTTTGCCATCTGGCAGGCAGCAGTCACTGATTTCCATATTATTTAAAATGAGAGGATTTTAAAAGAAGATTTGAAGTTCATGTTTGCCTGAAGCATAAGGCAACGTGCCAGCATCTTAATGGATTTTTCTAAAAAAAAAAAAAAGTAAATGGGGGAATAACAGATTATATATGTCTGTTTAATCTAATCTAATCTAATCTAATCTAATCTATATCTATATCTATATCTATATATCTGTCTCTCTTTTTTTCATCCCAAACCTTCACATCACACCGTATTTTTCAGAGTATAAGATGCACCTTTTCCCTTAAAAAAAGAGAATGAAAATTTGGGTGTGTCTTATACATCAAATGTAGTCCCACTAACCTCCACCAGAGGCCAAGAGTGTGAGGCATGGAGGCAGCGATAGTTTGTCATAATCCCTGCAGCCTGGAACAGCTGACTGTGGGTATTCCTGCAGTCTAATCCACCCGGCAATCAGCTGTGCTGAATCAGGCTGCAATAAGTGCTGAAGCTGACCTGGTTGGTCAGAGTTTGCAGCAGCAATCACATTCAGAAAGCACAGTAACTGATTCAGCAGGATTCAATATAATAATAACATACAATACATTACCAAAAGCAGGTTTTCTAAGGTAGCAGTAAATACAAGCAAAACACAAGCCGTTTCACTTTCGGTTCTTGACTAAGCCAGGCTTCTTCCTGTCTCCTTCTTGCTCACACAGCAAATATCAGACTCCAAATAGCCCTCATTGGCTGATTTAGTTGCTATGCCTATTCGTTGGCTGACCTTGTTACCATGTGTCAGCTGAATACCATGGATGCTGGTAGGCAGAGGCAGAATATTTTTATTCTTATTTTCCTACCCAAAAACTAAGTTGCGTCTTAGAGAAATTTCCTGACAGTGAAAACAATTAGTCAACAAAACAGTTTGCTTCCTGGAATTGTGAGTGCTCTATCACTGGAAATTTTCAAAAAAAATAATTGGACAACCATTTGACCAGAATGGAATAAGGACTCCTGCCTTGGGCAGGGGGTTGGACTAGAAGACCTCCAAGGTTCTTTCTAGCCCTATGTTTCTATGTTGGGTTACATTTAAAATAATGGAAAAATAAAATATTTGAAGGACAAAAAGGGAATAACACTCAAACACAAACATACCCAAAAAGTATAGAAATATCTAATGAACATTTAAAGCAAACCAAAGCAAGTAATAGCATAGGTAAATGCCTACGGAGTGAATGCCATCCCCCCAGGGGTAGGTTTCAGCTGCCATTACTGCAGGTTCACTCGTGCATGTGCGCCCTGGATGCGCACTGCACTTGCATGCACAGTTCAATGGAAATTGTTCTGCGTAATGCGCAGAGCTAAAAAAAGGTGGTGGCGGCAACAACAGCAACTGGGAACTGGTCCAGGGGCATGGCCAGCTTGAGTCCTTGCCGGTTCTGTGACCCAGGCTGGCATCCCAGTACCGGTTCAGCTGAAACGGGCCAAATTGGTAGGAATCCATCTGTATGTTTTATTGAATAACCATGGTATTCTCAGGAGAGAACTTTCAAATGTATCAATAGGATTTCTATCCCATTTCTTCAAAATCCAATGCACTCATTTTGTCACCTTTCCAACGTTAAAATAGTACCATTAATAAATAGAAGAGACATACCATGTTTTCCTGAAAATAAGACTGGGTCTTATATTATTTATTTATTTTTTGCTCCAAAAGATGCATTAGGGCTTATTTTCTGGTTACGCCTTATTTTGGGGAAAATATGGTACTAATTGCACCCATCTGGCTGATGATCTTAACTGAGGCTTATTTTTGGGGGGGGGGGTTAGGGCTTATATTATGAGCATCCTAAAATCATGCTAGGGTTTATTTTCTGATTCAGTCTTCTTTTTGGAGAAACAGGGTAGAAGAATCAAGATTGGCACCTTACCATGCATTGGAAGTAGGCATGCATAAAATATTTCCCCCCAATCATCTACTATTTCTTGACAAATGTACTTTTTATATCTGGATACTGGGCAAAATTCATGTTCCTTGAATCAGCCATGATGTATTTGCATTTGAATGTAGATTCATCTCAAATGGAGTTGATGCAGGGAAGGATATCAGTCCAAATGGTCTCTATATACAGTGTATTCTTTTAGTTTGGTATGTCATGATTTGCATTCATTTCAGGATAATGAAGGACAAAGGTAGCTTTGTAATTGAAAGGTGGAGCATTGTAGAAGGCATCTCTCATCGAAAGGGTCCTCACTATATACTCATCCATTCAGTTTTTGAAAAAATTGTTCAGAAGGTAGGTTGTGCATCAAACAAAAAGAGTAAAAAAACATCACACATAAAATACATATGCTAACATATGTGTCTAGAAGCAAGTATAGATGAAATTACTATAATTTAAATTTAAAGATTTATTTATTTATTTATTTATTTATTTATTTATTTATTTATTTATTTATTTATTTATTTATTATTCACATTTATATCCCGCACCCATCTCACCACAAAGGGACTCGGGGCGGCGCACAGGGAATATAAAATATAAATAAACATATATACAAAAATAACATACATTAAACTAAATTAAATTAACCCACCCTGCGCTAAAACCAGTTAAAAAACCCTAATTAAAACTTTGATAACTAAAAGATAACCTATGATGGTGGGGAAAATTATAATCGGTTGAGCCATGTACATGCTCGCTTGCAAGCTAAGAAGTGATGGTTAATTGGCAACTTCTAGCCTGTTTCTCCTGTTCTCCTTCTATAGGATTTTTGAGTCGACCTATCTCCTGACTTTTAAGACTATTTAAAATCTCATCATGTCCAGCATGCTAGTCTAAATATGCTTATTTATTTGTGTGTTTGAAATCTATCTATCTATCTATCTATCTATCTATCTATCTATCTATCTATCTATCTATCTATCTATCTATCTATCTATCTATCTATCTATCTAATAATAATAATAATAATAATTTAATTTATAACCCGCTCTCTCTCCCAGAAGGGACTCGAGGCGGGGCACAGGGAATTTAAAATACATATAAAATACAAAGAGTATACAATAATAAAATGAAATTAAACTAACCCTGCGCTAAAATCCCATATTAAAACTAACCCCAATCTAAAAAGAGACTACCCTAGGCCGGCCAAGCGAAACAGATGTGTCTTTAATTTTATCTAGATCTATCTATCTACCTACCTACCTACCTACCTACCTACCTACCTACCTACCTACCTATCTATCTATCTATCTATCTCATCTATCTCTGTGTGTGTAATGTGTATGTGTGTTGCATTTGTGCTGATAAATAAATAAAGGGAGACTAGTATAGATCTATTTCGAGCTATTTAGCTCTCATCAGCTAGTCATACCCTTACTGGGATTTGAACCTGGGTTGTTTTTACATATTAGGCAGTTATCTTACCCTCTAAAGACCAAGGTCTCCTCCCTTATCAGCTGAGCCAAGAAAATGATTATGTGTTATGTCAAAGCACCTGGTATATACATACGTACATACATACATACATACATACATACATACATACATGGCTGGGATTCGACTGGTTCAGACTGATTCGGGTGAACCGGTAGCTGGGAGCGAACCGGTTCATTCCGACTTTGGAGTGGGCCCACACGCCTGCCCCTGTGCTATACTCACCTATATCTCCTTTTCCAAACCCAACTGATCGGCGTGGCAGAGTGGATTGCTGCGCCTCAGCTGTTTTCCTCGCTAGCAGTAATGCTGAAGCTGAGTTTTCTGTAAACTGCGTGCGCAAAGCGAGTGCTCAACAAACCGGTTGTTAAACCGGTAGGATCCCACCCCTGTATATAGAGTGTCCTGCTCATTCCTGTGTGCTCCAATTAACTGTCTCTCTGCCTTTAATGAGAAAGATTTGCTATTTTTTCAGAAGCAGGACTTGCGGGAACCAATGGGAAGAAGTGAAGGCAATTACTCCATCTTTGTTTCAACTATCTCAGATGCCACTCAAGGATCTGGAGAAATGGATTCAATCTGGGTTTTCTTTAGGAATGATGGTCATCCAAACAACTGGTTTGGGTTCTACTACTGTCTCCTGCAAGTCCTGTTGATCCCAACCTGGTATCCCATTTTCCTCCTTTGATGACTCATCAAAGGCAGGTAGACGTTCATATATATATACCATGGAACAAATTGAACTGATGGCGACTGGGAGTTCTAGGCCTCCCTTAGGCATGGAACTAGCTGGATGACTTTGGCAAGAGTCCTTCTCTCTCAGCTCTAAGAAGAAGGCAGCAAAGGGGAAAGCATTCTGAAAATGTTGCGAAGTAAACTATAGGAGCAAAGTGCAATTGCCAGGAATCAAGACTGACTTAGGCATGTGCATGCACACACACACACACTGACACCCCCCAAAGAGCCTGAACAAAGCTGGCTGGAGAAGTCTGGGAGCTGAAGTCCTTCAGACTTAAAGTTGCAAAGGTTGGGGATCCCTGCACTGGATTAAAGGAAATGTTCTGAAGAGTAACAAGGAGGAGGCCAGCCTCAGTTGCCTCATCTGGGTCAACAGAACTAGTCGCTAATGATAAACTTACCTATAGCTGAACTTGCAAAGAAAAAATCACCTTTGAAGAGCAAAATCTTTAAAAGCGATATCTGCAGTGATAGGTCATTCCTGTACAATCCATAAAGTTCTGTGCACACAGAAGATTAGGGGGTGACATCCATGGCTATTTGTCATCATCCCCAGAAACTGCATCCAGACATCCCAAAGTTTAAATTAGTTTAGAATAATAAAAGAGGCAATGTGTTCCAAATCTCCAAAGAGACTTTGATATGAAACCTCACAGGTTCTAGGCTGAGTTAACAAAAAAGAAAACTTGTTCAGAGGTTTCATTGTTGTTGTTGCTGCTGCTGTTGTTGTTATAGAGAGGCCTAAGACATGAAAAGGCCAACCTGGTATGTGCCTAAATTTCAGATTCTACACATTGTAGAAGCTCCTTGGTTATACCAATGTTGATTTTGTAAATGTATTAGTAAGGTCCAAAGCCTGATAAGGAGAGTCACACAGCACCAAAAATACAATACAATACAATAGCAGAGTTGGAAGGGACCTTGGAGGTCTTCTAGTCCAACCCCCTGCCTAGGCAGGAAACCCTACACCATTTCAGACAAATGGCTATCCTCAGTTCTAAGTTGCTTCTCTCCTTGATTAGTTTCCACCCATTGTTTCTTGTTCTACCCTCAGGTGCCTTGGAGAATAAATAAAAGAAGGGAGAATGTGGAATCATGTTTTATTTTTGCAGGGGCCAAAGTAATGCATTTTGGGAGATCTGGATGGAAGATAATAATCATTTTCTACTATTGCTCTCCAGTAGCAGATGTTTAAATTATGCTATCTGTCAGTTAGAAGCTTCTTCTACAGCTATCAAGTCTAATTGTTCCTGATAGCCCAGTCGTCCATGACTTTGTCTAGTTACACGGAAGCTCCGCGCAACTATATTTATATATAATACTGAACTTTGGCTTGGTGGCAAAGTACTAACGTTGTTTGCAAAAAAAACAGAAAATCAGGTTCAAACCTGAGCATCTCCAGCAGAGCTGGTGAAATCTCCTGCTAAAACCCTAGGACTCTGGGAGGTTGCTATCAAGTGATCAAGGTTCATATGTAGGGTTAATGCATTTGGACTATAATCTATTCTTGGATTATTATTATTATTCTTCTCTTTCGTACAACCTTTCCTAGATTAGTGCCTTCCAGTTGTATGGGCACTGGAGTCTCAGAAATTTCCATAGGCGTTAGGAAGGAAGGAGGGAGGGAGACCTTAAAAGCAAAGGGTTGAAAGTTAAACAAAAAGAAATTTCCACAAAGATAGAAGTGTTAGATATTAGGAAGAAGCAATATGTGAGTGCAACAGCTCGGAAAGATGGACAGTGAGGCAGTTCGGTGTGGCTATGGCAAAAAAAAGTTAATGTGTTGAAGTGTGTACATCAGAGGTGGTATTCAGCTGGTTCTCTCTGGTTTTGGTGAATTGGCACCTACAGGAGGCTCCGCCCACCCGCCCCAACGTAGAAGGTCGTGCGCATGCACAGATGCAGTGCATGAGAGCAGAGCAATGCATGCTCACATTTGCGAATCGGTAGGGAAGATAAACGAATCCCACCACTGGTGTAGATTGTGTGTACAATATCACTTTACTAAATGTCCGATATCAAGAGGGGAGGAAGGAAATTCTGAGGTGGTTTTTGGTGGATTGCCTGTGCAGAATTTTGCTCAGGTTTTCTTACTGTAGTTAGGATGGCTCTGGGATTTAACCGATTCTGCTTTTACATAGCACAACTGACATTATCAAGGCACAGGGTGCATTTTACACTGGAAATGCAATTTTCTATTTCCACTTGAATCCTGGGAATGCTGGCACTTTCCAGGCTGTCAGACAAATGAATGCTCAGTAGGACATTTAAGCCTGTCTTTCTATCTAATCTACCCAATCTATCTCATTTCTAAAGTGCCCATCACCTTGGCATCTAGATGTAACCTTTCTGTCCAAGTCTCTTGAGCTGGTGTAATTTAGCCAAGTCCTAAGAGAGTTCAAAAGCTGATCAGGTAGAAACCATATTCATGAAATCGGGCCAAGTCTTGTAAAAGGATCATTTCCATTGCTCCCACTCAAAGGGTGACAATTTTCTGATTTCTGAATATTTCTAATGAAGTATTGATTTAATCCCTGAGCCACAGATGTTAAATACTTCGGATACTGTAGGTTAATGTGGGGGAGAGAGCATAATAAGGGACATTAGCATACTAAGCTTATAACCAAGATTGCAATGCATCTATGTGACCATCCCAACGAAGTGATAAAGGATGAAGTGTGAGTTTTATTTCTTAACCCCATTTCTGGATCGCCTGTGGAAGCTGTACATATCAAGTCTAGTTTCTGGATTGAATGCTGCAGCTATCACTTCTTGACCTGATTTTGAAAATTGGGGCAGCCATTTTTAAACCAGCTATTCTCTCAACAAATCAGCCCATGAATTATATATACTGACATGAATAAGCACTATGGAATGTATCTAATAGTGCTTTTTTGCTTGTTGAAGCTGCACCAGAGAGTTCTACAAATAGAAATGTGTTAGGGGGAGGAGAAGCATTGGTTTACATGAATGTCCCTCTGTGTTCCCCCATGTAGAATTCTTCTGTGGGGGGGCTGTCAACTTTTGCTTGATCAAAATCTAATTGTGGAAGGTTTCTGATCCATGTGCCAGTTCACAAGAATATATATTTTTGTAACAGGATATCTACATCCCTACTTAACCCCTGAGATGAAGCATGTTGTATAAACAAATAAATATTTTGTATATAGTAAACTAGCAGCACTCTTAAAAAAAAAAAAAATAGAGAGCATTGCATGTTAGTCATAGAGCTGTAGATAGTTGAAAATAAGTTAGTGGTTCTGAACCTTCTTGAATTTTATGACTCCCGTGGTGTATATCAAAACTATCCATGTTGAATTAGAATGAAAACAGTAGATGAGGCTCAGGCCTTTCTTAAAAAACACTCCTCAACCCTAGATGATGATGATATGGCAACGGGAGGGGCCACGGCTATGCCCACTGGTGGGGTGGAAGAAGAAGAAACAATTGCAAAGAGGCTCAGGTCACAAAAGTGATTTTTCTCCTTTTTATATATATATATATATATATATATATATATATATGGTAATTCCTGTTAAGGATGTTTATAGAAACAAAATAATTGAATGTATGGAATTTTATTTTATGAAATTTGAGATATGAAATGTATGTACCCTTTCCTACCTTTGTTTACTTTTTACGGAAAATGATATTGTAAGAAGACTCGGAGGCGGTCACCAGCACCGATATGGAAATAAAATATTGTTAAAAATATCCTATTTACCCCTTTCCTTTTATAAAATTGTAAAACTAATAAAATTCTTTAAAAAAAAAACTTATCCATGTTGACTTGACACTTGCTAGCATCTCTACAAGTGAATTGTGCCATTAATGGATCTTTGGTCTAATACTCATGGGACTAATCAAATTAGGAATCATAACCAGATGAGTTAATTCTACTTTATTGTAAAGCTACATTGATAGATTCTTTCAAATCTGAAAAAATATAATTCTCTCTAAACCCCCCCCCAATTTATTTTACAGCTGGGGAAACTAGGGAGGGTCTTTTCTGAGCCTTTAGTCCCACCCGCTAGCCAGCTGCAGTCTATACTGTCTCTTATCTGAGTGTTCCATTGGCATCATCTCATTGTTCAGTCTCCCAAGGTCTGTTCCACATACCATTACAAATATACTTGCAGTGCATCAAATACAAAAGGTTACCCTAGATTCAACATTATAGCTTCCTATACTTTACTAAAGGTAAAGGCTCTCCCTTCACATATGTGCTAGTTGTTCACGACTAGTGGGACGCGGTGGCTCAATGGCTAAGATGCTGAACTTGTCAATCAGAAAGGCTGGCAGTTCAGTGGTTCGAATCCCTAGCACCATGTAACGGAGTGAGGTCCTGTTACTTGTCCTAGCTTCTGCCAACCTAGCAGTTCAAAAGCATGTAAAAATGCAAGTAGAAAAATACAGACCCCTTTTGGTGGGAAGGTAACAGAGTTCTGTGCACCTTTGGCATCTAGTCATGCCAGCCACATGAGCACAGAGACGTCTTCGGACAGCTCTGGTTCTTCAGCTTTGAAATGGAGATGAGCACTGCCCCCTAGAGTTGGGAACAACTAGCACATATGTATGAGGGAAACCTTTATCTTTACCTTTATATTTTCCTATATTCACAAAATTCACTGAAGATTATAAGAAAAGAACAGAAAGTGGTTCACACAATATTTTATGGATGTCTGAAGCTTTGTAATATAATGTAATTTTTATGTATGCCTATTCAATAGTGGGTCCTAATGTAGCCAATAGCTCTTCTTTGCCAATTGAGAAAAAGATTGCAGCTTTAAATTGCTGCTTGAACATTTTACATTGAATTGTGTAAAGGTATTCAAATAAAATTATTATGCAAACATTAATCTGATATTTGCATCTTATTTGGCAATTTTTGCTTCTAAGTACCGAACCTGAACACTTCCCAGTTTCCTTTCAGTAGAGTCAAATGGTTTTGATTCCCTGCACCCCAAAGAATTTAAAATAGATTTTATTTCCTTCATACAGGAAATAATGTATTCATCATCAAAATATTACATACAGTACCTTTAAACTCCATTTTGGTACCATTCCAAACCTTCATGATGCTTTTTTCATTCTTCCAGAAGGTTTTAATTTGGAGATCAGGGAAAGATTCTGCTTCAAATCCTGGTAAGAGAGATAGGTTAACTTTTTGAATTCTGCCCTCTGCTTGATTGGGGTACTCCTTTTTTGGTATCTTACCCCCTTTCTTTTAGGATATTGTCCTTTCATATTCAGATAGGGAAAAATATAATATTTTAATCAGATATTGAATCAGTTTAATACACAGGAGGTGGATTGCTGCTGGTTCGGCCCAAATTGGGTGAACCGGTAGTAGAAGTGTTGGGACGCTCCGCCTACCCACCCGGATGCTTCTGCACATGCACAAAAAGGTCATGTGATATGGGAGCACACCCGAACCGGTAGTAAAAAAATTGGCAACCCACCACTGATCTTTCTGCAGTAAGTATACTCCTATCCTCAGGGGGTGAAATTCAGGAGGTTCAGACAGGTTCTGGAGAACTGGTAGTGGAAATTTTGAATAGTTTGGAGAACTGGCAAATACCACCTCTGGCTGGCCCCAGAGTGGGGTGGGAATGAAGATTTTGCAATATCCTTCCCCCAGGAGTGGGAAGGTAAGGGGATTTTGCAGTATTCTTCCCCTGCCATGCCCACCAAGCCACGCCCACAGAACCAGTAGTAAAAAAATTGAATTTCACCACTGCTTGTCCTTCTTAGCTGACTCCTGAATGGGCAAGAATTATTAGAGTAAAAAGACTTCTTTGTCCAGTTGTGTTTGATTCTAGAGCGTGGTGCTCATGTCAACGTTCCAAGTAATGCACCCATAGAAAGCAGAACTCTAAGGCAGGCAAGTTCCTCAAATAACAGTTTATTGGATACATCATACTGGCACAACTGGGGAAAGGCTACTCTGAAAGTTCCTGCAGCTTTCACCTAATTACAAAGTAAAAGTGCCCCCTTTCCCCCAAGTCATTGGTCACACTGTCCAATCAAGGTGCTTGCTGGTTGCTTAGTTACTTCACTCCTCCCCTGATCAACCACCTGTTGAAGTGTCCTTGGTTCTCACAGGAAAACTTTGTTGCTTTGGCTCAAAACCCTACCTAGCTATTTCCATTCCTCCATGCCCTTTCTTCTGCTTTGTGGCAACCCTGAAGCCTCCAGGACCACTTCAGGGTTGACAGTTCATCTCTGTTTTCTAGCCAAGGGACCCAGCATTGTCCAAAGACATTTGACCAGCATGGCTATATGCCAAAGGCACATGGAACGCTGTTACCTTCTGACCAAAGTTGTACCTATTAATCTACTCACATTTGCATGTTTTCAAACTGCTAGGTGGACAGGAGCTGGGACAAGAAATGGGAGCTCACCCCATTGCATGGTGCTTAAGTCTCAAACCTCGGCGTTAACAGCTTTCCAATGGATAAGCTCAACATCTTTAACCGTTGAGCCACTGCACCCTGTTTAAATGGCGAAAAACCAATATTTTGAGGGAACCTATTGATTAGCATCTATGCTATCCCTAATTCACATGATTCATAGTTCCAAAACTATGTTCTTTGTGGGAGAAGATTTGGAGAATGTAATGTAACATGGAGAATGGCAGTATGTGCACAAATTAATATGCCGGTCGAGTTTTAAAGAAAGCATTGCACTGTAAAATGACTGAAAAATAGTTACAGAATTTGAAATAGTGTAGTCAGCTTGTCTGTAAAAAACGCCAAGGGATTAGATGTTGGTGAAAAAGAACTACTTAGAATGCTTATATCTGTCCTCGTCCATTACTCAGCACAATTTGTGGAGAGATCATCTGATTATTTTTAAGTTAGCATATAAGGGGAATTCACATCTTAAGACAGAATTGGGAAGCCTGTATCCCAAGGGCTATATACATCCTCAGTCTAGTTTTATGTAGCTTGTAGAGATGGGATGGGAAGTGAGAGAAAGGCAGACATTCTGAGGAATCAAAGCAGCAGAGTAGCAGAAATGGCATTTTTCTGCATGTTTTCTTTATAGTTAGTTTTTTAAAAGAAGAGAATTATTTTGCAACGACCTTATTGAAGTCAGTATTTAGGTTCAAAAAGAGTAGTTCAAACATCCACAACTTTTGCAAGCAGGTTTCAGACTAGACCTAAAACTGCTCTCAGAATTCTGAACTTTGACTCTTATCACTGAACCTCAAGCCTAATGATAGCTACTGAAATTTTTTTAGACTAAGCACAAAAGGGAACATTTTACACTTATTGCACCATAGAAGAATTCTGCATCTTTTTGTAGAAACTCCTGTAATATGATGAAAGACAATAACTTTACAAAATTGCATTTGAGAAACTTGCATAGTAACAATGGCCAAGAGGTCTTGACTTTCATTCAAGTGGAAAGTTCCCACAAGGGGTAGCAGTTCTTGATATTCATATGCAAAAGGGTGTTTTGGAGCACTATCATCTGTCTGTCTATCATCTATATATCTATCATCTACCATCTACCATCTACCATCATCTATCTATCTATCTATCTATCTATCTATCTATCTATCTATCTATCTATCTATCTATCTATCATCTATCCATCCACCCACCCACCCACCCACCCACCCACCCACCCACGCTCCCACCCACGCTCCCACCCACCCACGCTCCCAAAAGGTCCCCAACCTTTTGGGCACCAGGGATCAGTTGCTTGGAAAGAGATATTTCCACAGACTGAAGGTGGCATGGTTTGGTGTGCTGCTTCCATCCCACGGATGGGCCTTTGCTTGTTTCTGTGGTCCTGTTTCTGAAATGCTGCAGACCAGTTCTGGTCCATGGACTAGGAGTTTGGGACCCCTGATCTAAAGTGTATGCTGTCCATCTCATTGCAATTTCTTGGGATTTTTTTTCTCCCACAGAAGTTTCTTTAAAAAAACAACAACAACTTTATTCTCAGGATAATATTCCTGAGCATATTTTAAAATTCAAAGGGCTATGGGATACGGTTACTTTAAGAGAAATTTATATTATGATTTATATATGTTTAATTAACTTAGAAGATGGGGTTAATGGGATATTGTTACTTTAAGAGAAATGTATATTGTGATTGTTGGGAGGTGAGGGGGTACAATATCTGAATGAGAAATTTATTTTAAGACGGGGGGAGGGGAGGGGGGTACAGTATTTGTATGTGATTTATATTATATGTCGGGGGGGGTAAAAAGGGGGGGAAATTTGTTTGTGTAAAACTTTTTCAATCAAAAAAAATTCAAAGGGCTAAAATGGGCTATTGGTGGCATTGTGATTTTCTGCTATACTTCATTCTATCACTCTAAATCAGGGGTGTCAAACTCAATTTCATTAAGGACCACATCAGGGCTCTGGCTGACCTCAGTGGGCTGAGTAAGCATGGCCAACTGGGTTGCCATCACCAGCTTAATGCCACTCACTGGGTGTGGCCGACTGGGTGGGTGGGTGGGGCAGTTTGACGCTACTCCCAAAACTGCTGGCATGTTTCCTCTTTGCACTGGGTAGACCAGGCTGAAGCCACACTGGCCTGATGTTTCCTCTTTGCATTGGGAATACCAGGCCAAAACAATGTGGGCCAGCACCTTACAATTTCTGGATGGCCCCACAGATTGGATCTGACCATATTGTGGGCTGGATGCAGCCCACAGGCCTTGTGTTTGACACCCCTGCTCTAAATGCTCCATGGCTACCCACACCTGAGAGTCTAAGAAAATTCAAAGTCAGGAAGGTCCTCATAATGCCTTCTGCAATTAATGGGAGAATGAAAAGTCAGAGGAGACCGCTAGAGAAATAATAGTATGACAAGAGAAAAGACATGATTTGGATCTTTTCCCTTATATGTGCAAAACATATTTTCTACCATACCATTGAACCTTTTTTGATGTTTACCTCAGTCCTCTCCCTATCTTCGAATTACAGAAAGTTCCTATCATTCATAATGCATCAAAGTTTTAGGATAGATATATTTGGTTTCATGGGAGGAAAAAAAGAAGCGGCAACATCAGGGTTAAATGGTTAACGGGCCCAGCATTTTATTCGGAGCATGACTTAATTTTATTCTGTCTTAATGGGATATTCTACAGTGATTTTACACATGCCTTTTCCTTTGAGATGAAGCATCTCTAAGTTGCTGCTTCTGACACATGGATAGATTAAGAATCAGAGCAGACAGTGTACAGAATCCATGTAGCCTGTCTGTCTCAAATACCCTGGAAAAAAAAGAGATTGAAAGGACTCTGAATGAGTCAGTATTTTGAGAATTCCCTTCTGGGTCAACTTCCTATTCAGTTTGTTTCCCTTATAAAGCAATTGGCATCCAGTCTTCTCAGAGAAATAGTACATAAATGTGCATCCCTTGACATGAGCCATGGCCATCTCTAACATTAGAGAGCTGAGGTGGCACAATGGTTAGAATGCAATATTGCAGGCTAACTCTGCCCACAACCTGGAGTTCGATCCTGACCAGCTCAAGGTTCACTCTGCCTTCCATCCTTCTGGGGTTGGTAAAACCCAGATTTTGGGGGGAAATATGCTGACATTTGTAAATTGCTGTAAATACAATGGAGTATATAAATTTAAGTGATATTGCCAACCATCTCAGGCAAGTATTGTTGGGAATTGGAGTAGCTCATGGCTTTTACTTGTTTCTTGGGTGACAAAAGAGTCACCTGGCCTATCCTGGTCAACGTGACTTATTGGGCTTCTTGGGGTAATGGATGTTATCTCATCATTGACATTGAAGTCTGCTTCAGCTGCCAGTCTTACAAAGTTTTGTGTGTGGTAGAATAAAGGGGGAAAACATTTAAACATGTGTTGTATCAGCTTTGCTTAGTTGTTTCAAGGTAATATGGAACTCC